>VZTL01048751.1:17179-27584 GCA_013400535.1 Scopus umbretta
TGGTGTCACCATCCCTGGAGGAATTAAAAAAATGTGTAGATGTGGCACTTCGGGACAAGGTTTAGTAGGGATGGAGATGTTAAGCTGACAGTTGGACTAGATAATCTCAGAGGTCTTTTCCAACCTTAATTATTCTATGATTCTATTCTATTCTACTTTTCAGGCAAATTCTTTGGCATTAAAGATAACTTAAGGAGTTTCTGGCCTCCTGTACCTCTGTCTCCTCTTTGGAAAGGTATATTTAACACAGAAAATTTCAGTGGATGTCTTTGAACTGCCCTTATTGAGAAACATACAAAAATCTTTCCAAGATGAGGTGTAATCCAGCCAACAAAGGTTAGAGCGTGGAACTGGGAAGCTGGTTTCTGGCAACTACTGGTGTTATTCAGCTACTTAGCATAATTTAGCTACCTAAAGAGCATTATGAGCTGAGCAGGACCTGCTCTACTCATACGTAAGTCTTTGGATCAGTCTGAACATGTGTCAAAACTTGGTGCTCAGAACATTAAATCAATCCACTATACAACATGTACCAAACTAGGAGTTGTGTGCAGTTTTAATTTTATTTCAGTTCTATGTTAACTCAGGAATTCCTAGGCATGCATTTTTGCTGATTATTTCATTACTGTATGATAGACTAATAGCGTGATCTAAGTGCTGAGTATCTAGTCCCACAGAGGGATTTGGTAATGCAGATGTCAGTGACCTGGCAGAGTATTTATGCTAATGGTTTCCAGTAATGGATCAGGGCTCAAGTTTTCTGTGTGTACCAAAGGTTCTCTGTATCTTATGGCACAGCAAACACTGTTTGTCACTTTCTTGATCTGTATAGGTCTGATCCCAAGTGTGCAGCATTTATCTGGAAACTGAACAGTTCTAATTGCTTTGACAATGGAACACCACAAATATAACATTTCAAGAACAGTTGTTTTGGTTTTTTTTAAAAATAAATGCAAAAACCCCCTAACTGCCCCAGGCTTCTTTATCAATCAGAAAAGAATATGTCCCCATCTAGAAAAACCCAGATGACTTTTAAAATGACCAGCAGTTTAACATTTTTGATTCATATACTATTTCATATGCTATAATTAATGACTACTGGGTTTAAATCGATTATATCTACTAAAACAATACAAAGGCATCAAAAACATATCTGTTTCAAAATACTGGAACAGCTCCCGTATTCCATTTAAGGATTATAAGATATATATAAATGCAGTTTGGTTTCTGGTCTTCAAGTGATTATATTTTACATGACTTGTTGTACCTGAACTGATTTATCACAGGTACACTTACCTGCAGATTTTCAAAGAAGATTTTGGACTACTAAATCCTATTTTCCTAGTACTCCAAGGGAGCAGGGTTTTGTAGATGTTCTTTAATTTATTTCTCTTGTTATGATACAGAAGAAGAATCACTATATATCAGAAAATCTAGAAACAGTGACCTTTTCCTGTCACCTTGATATGAAAACTGAAGTCCGTGACTGAACACATCTCTTTAATCAGCTGAACAGAAAAAGATGAGATATGAACAAGTGGAAAATAGGAAAGACCTAAATGGATTTCAAGAAAGCAGGGATATGCACCCAGAAGGCATTGCAGCAAACATGACTGAGTGCAGAACTAATGTGGGCTGTTAGCAGATTTGCAAAACGTGTGTGCAAATCCTATTTTTGGATTAAATGACTCATGTTAACTACACACATCAACTAACTCTCTGAGTACAACAGAAATAACTTAAATGCAAACATGTCCTTCAGAGAATGTTGGGGGGGTATTATTTTTTAAAATTTTTTTAAACAGGCAAATGACCTGTTAGTAGAACCAGCACAAGACATAGTCAGTTGCTTTGGGAGGCCATTGACAGGAGGTGGTAGACATGTCCTTTGACTATGCCCATGTGTAGCTAGGTCAGGCTTGCTGCCAGCCAGCTCAATGAATGCCACAGCAATTCAGAATTTAAAAATGCCTTCATGTTCCTCCACCAGAAATGAGAGAATTAGGACACATTGCCCAAATAATATTAGTCAGGAAACGACAACTCTCTCCAACCAGGTAGGTTCAGTGTCCTCTCTCTCAGGAGCTAGCCTGCTGTCCTTCACATAAGGAGATTCTCCCTCTGTCAACCCTTTTCACTTTCTAAGTTGAACTAGAAATTGCATGAGAGGTGAGAGAAGTTGCAACTGGAAGTTAAGTGTCTTCCACAAGGTTCCTTTCCAGTAGACACAAAAACTTATATGACTGGCTAGATATTAGAAATTAAGGTGCTTACAATAGAGCTATAATCACTTTTGGATACAAATTGTCTCTTGGGCATAATAATAATTTATCACATATCAAATGCTTTGATCAACAAACATATCTCCCTCCACCATTATCCTGCTATAGAGAAAGAAGTTGGAAGGAAGACAAGCAAGTACGTATTGTGATGATCAACATGTGCTTCTGTAGCCAAACTGATGGAGCATAAGGTAGAAACCAAGAGCTTCACTTCTCAGAAAGATAGATCTATTGAAATTTGGCTCTATTTTCTTAAGCATATAACTGGCCCAGTCTTAAACTTTTTATTTCAGCTACAGTTAACTAACAGGATTGTGTTAGCTTTGTGCTGACAGTCCAACATAAACCAACAGGAACCCTATCAGAATGAACTTTAAGACTTCCTGGCAACAAGAAATTGCAGTTTCCTTACTGCAAGAGACGTTGGACTTAGTTGCATTCAGAAGTGATCACAAGTCCTCAACCTCTCAATTTCATAAACCTACCCCTAATTCCAGTTTTATTCATATCACAGTGAATAATTCTCACTCCACAACTAATAGAGCCCTGCAGTGTTACAGAGAGGGAGCTACTGAGGTGGTGCAGAGTTCAGAGAAGGCATGGCAAATGTGAGAACAGGTGCAAGTAAGGGCAAGTGGCTTTTCCTTCATCATAGTGGGGAATGGATTACTGTAGAGCTCTAACCATTGCAATGTAAAGGAGTGCTCCTAGAGTGTTTGGGGAGGTCCTGGTATGGATCTGTGGCTATGGTTAGGATTTCTAGGAGTAGCTTTTGTGAAGGTATAACAGAGAATGTTAAGTATAGCAGTGCTAAATACCTTTACTCTTTAGTTATATATCCTGTAAATATCCATGGGCTATGAAGTATGACGGGGTTAAAATTGGTGTTAGGGGTTAGGACTGTAGCATCTAGAAACTACGTTTAGTGTTAAACATCAGCTAAACAATAAGATTAGGGAGGAAGCCATTGCTGGCAGATACTGCCTTACACGTCGCTGTGGGAGAGGATCATGTTCTCTGATACGGTATTAAGAATAAAGATAAAGATGAGGTACAAGCTAAAGAAACTAGGATTTACAAAACCCGCTCCAAAGCATCTATGAGCCAGAATCCTAATGTTACCAACTCTCTTAATTGTGTGTGCTTTATGGTAGCTCATCATTCTGTCTCCAGTCGTAGTGCTGACTTGAACCCTGCTCTTTTCGTCATAAATCAGCCCTTCTGAGGACTGTATTGGATCACCACATACAGAATCCACTACACTTCCAGAAGCCACAGCAGCACAGTATTTTTTTCTGTGAATTAGTATTGAACCA
This sequence comes from Scopus umbretta, assembly GCA_013400535.1. Lineage (NCBI taxonomy): Eukaryota > Metazoa > Chordata > Aves > Pelecaniformes > Scopidae > Scopus > Scopus umbretta. Next base: position 20,778 of record VZTL01048751.1, read on the forward strand.
TTAAATAGTATCCTTAGTCAACTATTTGCCAGGGTATTTCGGAGGTTTCCAACAAAAATAAATATTGCTTCTTGCCAATGCTACCAACACCACATCCCTAGTCATGTTTTTAAGGTGGGGCAAAGCTGTTTGTCTGTTCCTTCAAGAGGATTCACAGACTATGTTAATAAAAGTACAGGTGATGTGTTGTTGGCAAAATTTTAGTAATACAGTCTGCCTATCTGACATCCCCTGCTGTAGCTGTTCACTTTCCAGCACAGTGTTCTAGAGTCTTTTCTATCAGAGATCACAAGGGTGTTATATTTTACAGAGAATGATTCAATTCCGAGTTACTATTGTGATTTGTGATAAAATGCACCATGTGTATCGAAGTTTTGTATAAGTGAACTGTACCATTCCAATTAGCTGTTGGCTTTGTGGATTTAGGTAAAAGTTTAAAGCCCCATCAGCTTGACCAGCAAGATGCTTTATTCTCTAGCTATTGCTTTGTCATTGAATCTTGACTGTATAATCAATCAACCCTCTCATTTATTAAAGCATTTTCTAGCCTGTGATAGAATGTGAGAATACCTCAGCAAACAAAAGAAATACATAGATTCTGCCATTACATTTTCAGGCTAAAGCTATTAGAAGATGGTAGCATGAATTACTGGAAAATATATTTTTTGGATAAAACAGAAAGATCAGGCAGAAAAAAAGGAATAAGATTAGGTAGAGTTTCATGTGTTTCCTATACAGAAGTCAAAATTTTCAGATAGAGTTTTCCCTGCCCAGACCATGGTTACTAATTTTGTGTTTTGCAAAAGATTATAACAAGCAGAATTCATGAGCAGAACTTAGCATTTGTTCTCAAAAGCATACTTTGTTTAAGAGAAATCACCCATACTCATTTGCTAACTGCTAACTGGAATTTGAAGTTCCTTAAGTAATACTGAGACAGAGTACTGTACATTACACATCTTTTTAAAGCACTTTACTTTTCTGAAACCCAAAAAAACAACTATGCAAAATCCAAACATGGTAAGAATCAAAGCCGTTAGAGATATTTGAACACTCATGAGAAAACACCTGCAAGAGAGTTCTGTGTATTTATTATTACTGTTGTGGCCTGCAATCAGAACATCAGTCAAGGACTCATTCTGTCACAACATTTACTGTCAAAAAGATAATGCTTACCTATAGCTAACAGCTGGAGAGATAGTACTGGCATATGTAAGTGACTTATATGAAAATGGAGTGTAGTAGCTTAAACTTTTTTTTACTTTGCACACAGCAAAGGATTATTATAGATCAGCAGTTTAAATGGGGTTCAAAACATACGCTAAAAATACCAGGTAGGTGCTGCAAAACAAAACAGCAGTTCTGTTCATTGTCTTGCCCCTGCTAGTCGACTCAGCTATGTAATACATTCACATTGGTTCATCCTATGCTAACAAATTATTTGCATTTCGTTCCCTAGTTTTGGAATCTTCTGAAAAGAAAAAACAATTCTTCCCTGAAATGTCTCTTTTTAGTTCTTTATAGGGAACACCCAATCACTTGCCAGTGGGATCTGATAACAGCCCGTGCAGTTATCAGGCTCCTAGCTTCCTCACCTTTAGAGGACTTCTCCTGTAACAAGCATAGAACAGTCTCATTTAATGAAACAAGACTAATTTATTTTTAGTCATAGAAACTGAGTATTTAAGGACATGCTGAATCATATTATTCTAGCATGATTCACAATAGCACCACACCGTACATTTACACACCCACAACTTGGGAATTTTTTAAAAAAAAGGGAAAAATGAGTATTTTCTATGTAGTCCGTCTCACCCTCCCACAGGGTTTGAAGAACCACTGCATGTTCTTCCCTCATGTCACCTTGCACCTCTCCACTTACAACACTGCAGCCGCCGCAGCTGACGATTCCAGGTCGCTGCAGCAATGGGCAGAGGAAAGGGGAAATTATTTGTTATTGACAGCTAGCAAAGAACTGCAGACCAGAGTAGAATAAAATCTGTGGGTTGAGAGAGAAGATGCATTATGACATGGTTCCGGGCAGCTAAATAATGGTCTGAAGGCAATTGTTGCATTGCACACTTGTTGTAGTCGCTGACTTCTCAATATTTAAGCTGTGGTTTGCAATTAGAATAGCTACAGGAATATATTCTAGCTTTCATTGTAATGACAAACATCAGTTATAAGAGTAGCAGCCGGGGGTGGGTGGGGTGTGGGGTGTGCCAGTAGCTGCCCTCTGGTAGCCCTGAAAGGGTCTCACACTCCTCTGTTCCTGAAGAATTTATGAATTTGACCTCAGCCAGACAGAGCACGCATTCTTCATCCTATATGACTGAAAGCAGGAGGACATTCAGAAAGACAAAGTACTACCACAGTAATACCGCAGTCCTTGTGCTAGGCTGCTGGCAGCACTGCAGTTGTCAGCAGAGCCAACAGTCGAACTGAACAGAAACATTAAAAAGGATGCATGAGAAGGCTTTAAAAAGCTAACATCTGGATACATTTACTAGAAAAAAAAATCACTGCTGTGACTGACATCTGGACTGACGATCTGCCAAAAGCTACCTATTAAGCAGCAAGACTTAACAATTCTGTGGCTTGACTGGACATCGAGGGATGTCAAATAATCACACGGCCCCACTTGTCAGCTGGAGAAAGATCGTGGCACCGGCTCTGCGTGTGGCAGGCAGCACCTCGCGTGCCCGGCTGCGAGGGGCTCGCTGAAGGTCATAGCCCCTCTCTCTGCTTGGTGCTATGTCAGAGCACAGGCCAGCCTGCTTCCTGCTGCTGCTGGGGAAGGCTGGGGGTAACAGCCATGGCCAGGGCTGGAGGTGGCCCCAGCAGGCAGCAGCAAGACACCCGATGTCCCAGGGTACTCCTCATCTCAGTTTTGTACTTTTCCCCCCACCTTATTTTTCCCTCCAATGGCAGCAGCAATGCAACTCCAGCCCTAGATCCTGGCCTTGTGATGAAGCAAAATTCAAGAAGCCTGAAACTTGCCCTGGGAAGATTGCGAAGGGCTCAGAGATGTCTATAATGGCTGTAATAGAGAGCTACAGGAGAAAAATAAAGCAGGTTCCATCATTCAAGACATTCTCTTGTGTACACCGATATGGTGGTTTTCTTCAGAGTTTGCTGACTCCTGGCCTGTTTGTGCACACAGATTTTGGGGTATTCACATAGCTCACTAGGCATGCGAAATTAGAGGCTGGTTTCAAAACCCCTTTGTAAATACAGCTGAATATATTTTTCACTCTTTCTCTGTACTATTGCCCCAAGCCTGTCAGTGTTTAAGAGGCATTTGGACAGTGCCCTTAACAATATGGTTTAACTTTTGGTCAGCCCTGAAATGGTCAGGCAGTTGGACTAGATTACCATTGTAGGTGCCTCCCAACTGAAATAATCTATTCTGCCTATTCTGTCTATTAAAGTTTTTAAGAGGCAGTGGTACTAGTTCTTTGAAGTCGGCATGACTTTTGCATATGCACTGGAAGAAAGATGATAGGCTCAGCAATTTTCAAGAAGACATAAGCACATATTTACAGACTTCTATAGCAAACTTGATTAATACTGCAGATTTCCATATGAAAAATCTGTTTATTTTACTTTGGTTAACAAACAAAGCAAGAAGCCTCTGCTGTCACATGAAATAATTACATCAACAAGAGTTCTCTATCTGAATTTTGTTTTGAATGGTGAATGGAAAAGAGGAGTTGAATATATGATGGTCGTCATATTGGCTTGGAGAGACCACTTCAGCCCACATCCTGATGAGTGTACAAGTGGCTAAAATTTATCTTTGAAGGAAAGTTATATAACTGTGGGAAAGGTAATGCATATTATGGTCCATGACAGATTATTGCCTTAAATTCCCCTGCATTCCCCGATTTTGAAAGTTAAAAGTCTAGCAATGCTTTTATGAACATGGCACTAAATGATCCATAAAGAAATTGCACTTATATCAGAATGTATGGTCCTCCATGTACATAGCTGAAAGTCAAAGCTGCTCAACAAACAGGAGGGATGCTCCCTGCTGGGGTGAGAGGTGGGCATTTATTACATTATATTGAGTCCTATTAGCTCTGGGAAGCAGTTTGCCATCCTTAGCATCTGCGCAGCAGACACGTTACAAAGAAATGAGGTGATGGAGAAACAGCAGAAACTGTTAACATTAAAATATGCTTAAAACAAGAGGCAAGCAACAGCGGGATGTGACATAATCTGTAGTTTGAATGAACACCAGTTCAGAATTTGTAGGGCTTTTTTGTGGAAAACGTCTCCAAGTACCTCAAAGTCTAGAATAGTCCCACAGGTACCGTGCTTCTCTTCTGTTCAAAATAATTAAAAAAATGTTCTCTTCTGGCATAATTAATTTTACCTATGTGAATTAATTTCCTTGCATTCATATCTCATCTCGGGTCTGGTCTTCTGTTCCTCTCTTTTTTGGATGCTTTTTGTGGGCCTGCAATAACTTTTTTCCCTCCCTCTGTAGCCCAAAGGTTCCCCATTCCCTGAAAAGCCATTTTCTGTAGGGCTGTGCTTTCCAGCCCTGTCTGCCAATGATGATTCCTGGAACTCACTTTCCTAATTTTCCTACTCTTTGCTTTGAGAGCTCTGTAAAAAAGCCCAGCTCTGAGCAGGCCTTGAGACTCCCTTGTACATCATTTATTCAACTGTTTAATCCCTTCCTTCTCCAAGGCTCTTTTTGTTAGGTAAGAGAAAACCAAGGCTCTAAGATGAGAAATGGCCATGATTTTCTTGACTTTTCTTGTCCCACAGTCTTCCTTTCCATGATTTGCTGCTTGAAGTCTCCTTCAAACAATCTTCCTCTCGCATTTCCAGAATGGTGTACAAGATTTTTTTTTCCATGACTCTTCACCACCCCGACTTTTCCCTAGCCTTAGATGCCTAGTATTCATTACAAGGGTCTTGACCAACTTTCCTTGAAGCCAACAGGAATTTTTGTCACCTCAAATAGAAGTCAAATCTTAAAATAAATACTGTATATTCTAGGGAATTCTTCAGAGAAATATGATAATTAGGTAACCTTACCTACCCCACCCCCCAAAATAAGAAAAAAGCATTTTATCATTAACTTTTTATTTAGACACTTAAAATGTGGCCAGAATTGCAAAGTATTTATCATCCAGGTAGTTTCATTGCACATAAAATAAAAAACAGATGAAGTAAAAGCATGAAAACAGGAAGGGCATGTTTTGAACCTGTTTAACTGCTACTAAACACAACAGTAAAAAAACCCAACAAAAGAAGAAGGTAGAGAAGCACAGACCTCCAATTTTTGTCTCCATTAGTCAACTGGCAAAGGAGTTTTGTCTCATATAACCAAGAGTAGACAATTTTGAGGATGGCAAAGATGTGCTGTAGTCATAGTGAATTAAAATGAATGTGTAGTTATGCATCCAGTAGGGATTTAGAAAAAGAACAAACTAACATGCTTTACAGATATTTCATAAGATAAATGCATTAAAGGGGAAAAGTTCAATTCAGTCTCAGAGCTAGTGTGACAGGGGTGGTGAAATATGCTCACTGTGAATAAAAATAGAAAATTTATAAGTACGTAAATGAATCAAGAGCTTCTTAAAACGCAGGCCCTATAGCATTCGCTTCCAGCAATTTTGGCATATTTGTCCATCGTTATGTGAATCAAAGAGATTACCTTGAAATTATTTGCCTTGGAGAGAAAGAAAACACAAAACAAGAAAAGAGAGAGAAAAATTTTCTTTGCAACAACTTCCATTTCTTCCTATCAGAACACTGAATAAACTGGTTTACGTACAAGTTACCAGGCTTAACAATATTGTTCCCATGTTGAAGTTTCTCCAGTTGTCTGCCATATTTGACTGCATGTAAATAATAATGCTTTCATGATGAGAAAGAGGATGAAAAAACCCAACTAACATTTTGTATGCCAGGAATAAGATCTTCAATGCTTGAGAAGAAACATGATCAAAAGCTGCTAAAGAAACTTCTTCCTATAATGAAAGTGTTACCAGAACACTATTTAGGTTTTTAAGACAGCAAACAAATAGGCTCATTTCATAAGACACGTAACTACAGGTTAGTGACATTGATAAATTAACACGGTCTTTTGTACCACATCTTCCTGACCTCATATCTTATATCAGTAGATATAATAAAAATAATACAGATTATTCTTCTCATGCCCCCCAAATAGCACATTTCAAATGCAACAAAAAGTAACTTCTATAATACATTACAAAACACAAAACAAAACTCACCTCTCTAATAGTATTGTCAAAAAATGACTTTCCTAAAAATAAAAATAGCCTTAAGATACAGAAATTCATTATAACAACATTAATAATATTGCAACATTTAGAGTTTCCTGCATTACTAATCTTTCTGGCTCAGTTCAGCTGCACTTCCAATACACTTCGCATGCTCCATTTGGACATTCACAGGGCATGAAGCATGGGACCTTTCATCTGTAGTACATAGATAATATAAAGAAATTGAAAGCAAAGAGCAAGAGACACAGATGGACAGTCACTGCAAATCTATAACAGGGATACATCATCAGCTTTGTGAACTGTAAAACCCTTTCTGAAAAACCCACAAACTAATCTATCATACTTTTATATACAAAAATATACATACACATAAAATATGTTGTTCTCTGAAATTGTATTCATTTATTACACGACAATAAGTTGTCAAAAATATCTTGTCTCATATCAGACAAAACATCCCACAGTCTAATAAAAACAATGGCAAAGACATTTGGTCACAGAACTGAAGTGTTTGTCATCTGTGCTTGCCAACAGC
>VZTL01048751.1:34950-48011 GCA_013400535.1 Scopus umbretta
TTTTTTTTTTTTTACCTTAACAAAACAACATTGATCACCTCCTTTAGCATCTTGCAACAGTTATTTAAAGACTCACTAAGATCAAAGCAGTTGTCAAGAAGGACATAGTGTGTTCCCTGGGAAAAAAATCAAGATTTAGTTGCAAGACAGGCCTGTCTTGGTTTCTTGGCTTAATCTGCTGGACACACTGGGTAGTTTAAGATTACAGTTTCAGTGATTCAATTTTGCCACCCCTAAAACATGAACAGCAACTGTAGTGGGTGGTACAGTAACTGACATACCCTGACAGTTATTCAAATATTCCACAAGGCAGGGATCCTCCTAATACAGTCAGAAGGATACATCTCAGTCTACTGAATACTTGCATCAGATATTGCATTACCCTTCCTCAAAACGTGAAGTTTTAAATTACTGTCTTTGAGCTTTGCCTGCTGCTTATAGAACAGAAGGCGAGATGTATATTGTGCCAGGAAGCTGTTGTTCACAGGAATTATTATTTACACAGCAATTCTTAGATATCAAGTGTTACACACTATTATTTTAGTCTTCTTTTATACTTTGCTCTAAATAATATCGTACTATCCCATCACAGATTATTGCTAAGTCTTTTAATTTATATCCTTACAAGATAAGCTAGGGTAGAATAGTAGAGAAAATAGGACCTGCAATTAGTGCAGGTTAAGAGTGTTTTAGTGTGCTTTCCAAACCCCTTAAGTTACCAATGTAGTTATAGCAGTTAATTTTACAATACCCAAATCTCTAATAAAAACATTTCATCTGCCATTTTATTGTCCTTTTGAAAAGACATTTTTGTGGGACTCAGAAGCAAAACATTTGTGTTGTCAAATGGCACATTTAATGGCTAAAAGACCTCAATATATATAATGCATTAGCTTTCATAAAACGTCTTCTCAAATATTGTTGAGATAATATTTCCTTGCTGGCAAAAGTCAATAAATATTGAATGCTATTTATGTTTATAACTTTTCACTGCCCTGCTAAAAACAAATTTTTGAAAGCAAATTTGTGGTCAAGAGATAGCTTTTAAGATCACCTTTTTTTTCACTCTTCACAGCCATTTTGAATTTGAAAGCTTTTACACACAACAGAACTACTACTTGTGTTTACAAGACAGGAACCAATGCAAAAGACATTGTGTAAAGCTGGGACTTTAAGTAGCCAACAATGAAGCAGATTAAAAATTGTGATTCTGCAGAATCACTTATTGACCTCTTTCTGACCTTGCTTTTTTTTTTTTTTGTCCTCCCTGTTTTCAATCACCTTTCTTCCTACTGGATTATGTTTTCCTTTACCTATTTAGCACCTTCTTTTCCCTTCCTCTCCAAAAATGCATACTCAAATTAGTTTATTTAGCCTTTTAAAAAAAATAAGTACCATCTCAATTAATAAAGTTCCAGATTCTTCCACTCTGTCTCACTCTACCAAGAACCTTATTCCATATTCCGGAATAAAACACTTTCATTTCTAGACACTATTTTTTGAGGGCATCTGGGGACAAAAGAACCAGAAAAAAATTTAAACAAAACCAAACCTAGAGTCTTATTGCACATTTTTGTCTTCTATTAAAGTACATCATGCCCTAAATTTGGTTTAGGTTATTATATGTCTTCCCAAAATATCCGGATGGGGTTTTTTTGCATCTTTGTCTTTTATTGCAAAACTGTATGTTCCAGGCAATTTAAAAAATAAGCACACTGGTGATCTACACACTCCAGATATCAGTGTTTACAGTAGGAAATAAAGTAGTGACATAAATTTGATGACCGTAGTTCATGAAGGCCATAGAAGGATGCAAAAATTAACCTATTTTGGGCTTATCACTACAGTGAACTTAAAAAATAAGCTGGGGAGAGAAGAGTGTCTTGATAATGACTGTAGCCTCAGCTAAATAAAATCCAGGTCTGAAATGCAAGGAGTTCACTAGCCAAATATATGATTATTACTGAGTTAATGAGTAGGTATGATTGCACAGAAACATTTTCTTCTTCCCCTCATTTCTTCAGTGAAAATTGGCTATTAGAAATCTTTCACTATTTCAGTGATTGACATTTGCAATGTTTAGCCTGCTTAGTATCTGTCCCTGTTCTTCCTGACCCTTGTAATGAATTCAGTCCTGAAGGCACCCCTATTGAAATGAGGACCAATGCTTTGCAAAGAACCACCTGCATCCCAAGGGGCTTACAATCTAAACGATGACAAAAGGTTAAAAGAAAGAGACTATTTCATCCTTGTTCAACAGACAATAGAGCTATATTCTAGTGGGAAACAGCAGCATTTGCTGAGGGCAAATCTGCTATGGTTTCTCACCTGAGGATGAGACAGCACCTGGGAGAAGGCGGCTCCTTGGCACAGGGAGAAATCCAGGGAACAGGAATGAGGGTGGCCTCTCCAAAATGTGACTCAGACAGATTCATTTGAATTATGGCTTTGCCACTGGGCTTTCTTGAAGGCTATATAAAACCATTTTAGACACCATTTTTCTGTCCCTAATACTGGGAACGTACTTGCTAAAAAATCTAAATATTGAGCCAAAACAATGTCTACTACTAGGCACACTAACGGTTTGACAGGAGTAAAAAGCTAAGGTAGCAGCAGTACAGAGAACTCTGAGGACTGAGAATTAAAAATACACGTACAAATACATCTGCTTTGATTTGCTGATGATGGCTCTCAGCCAGACTACCAGTATTTAAATGCCTGGTAGTCACTGAAAAGTGGCAATAGTTATAAAGCAAATTGCAAAGACACAGCTATTTGGAGTGACAATAATTACATAACTGGCAATAATTTACTTTTATGCATTTAAACTGAAACAACTTAAATAGCCCTCCGATTTGATGCTATCATCAGAAACACAGCTCAGAGAAATAAAAGACAAAATGTAAAAAAAAAAAAAAATGCATGAGGTAGGAAAAACAGGGAAGAGAGAGAGCAAACTTGAACAAAACTCTTAAATTTACACTTGATAAACACTCCTCAAATACCTACTTATAATGACAATATATGTAAGATGCTCTGCAGATCCAGTATTCAAGTTTTATATAGCATGACTGGGTTGATTAGTTTTATACCCTGTGATGATGTTGATTAAATAAGAATTTTTAAATATTTTTCAAAACATAAATAATGTCTACAATAATGCTTTGTGCAGCATTAAATACTGCATCAATATAATTTAGCTAACCTTAATCTTCATATAAAGAATGAACCCATTTTTTGTACTGAACAAGTTGCTGGTTGCTCCCCTCTACTTTCTGCTCTTCTGCCCTGATGTTCCACAGACCCAAATTTGTGTTCTCATAATGTATTTTATGGGAGGTGTGGTGAGGAAGAAAAGGAAAATTATTGGTTGTTGGGACAAGACTCAGCTGTATTACTTAGAACAAACTGAATATTAATGTATTTTAAAAAGTAACTCATGTTTAGTGATTACAGAAAGGTACTAATTTCTCATTTAATATCAATACATGACTTTTTTAGAAACTATGTAAACACCTGTCCTGGTTTCATCTGGGATAGAGTTAATTTTCCTCCTAGTAGCTGCTATAGTGCTGTGTTTTGGACTTAGTATGAGAATACTGTTGATAACACACTGATGTTTTTGTTGTTGCTAGGTAGTGTTTACACTAGTCAAGGACTTTTCAGCTGCCCATGCTCTGCAAGGGGCACAAGGAGCTGGGAGAGGGCACAGGCAGGACAGCTGACCCAAACTGGCCACTGGGCTATTCCATACCATACGGCGTCACGCTCAGTATAGAAACTGGGGGAATTGGCTGGGGGGCAGCGATTGCTGCTCGGGGATGGGCTGGGCATCGGTCAGTGGGTGGTGAGCAATTGCATTGTGCATCACTTGTTTTGTATATTCTTTTATCATTATTATTGTTATTATTATTATTTTATTTTTTTTTTTCTGCTATCCTATTAAACTGCTTTTATCTCAGCCCACAGGTTTTACTTTTTTTTCCCCCAGTTCTCTGCCCCATCCCACTGCAGGGAATGGGGAAGGGTGAGCAAGCGGCTGTGTGGTGCTTAGTTGCCGACTGGGGTTAAACCACAACACCACCAAACTTGTGGAGCAAAACACAACAAAAAGAAATCAGCAAGTAATTTAGGGAACGTTTGGAAATCCAGATCTTCCATTTATTGTGCTGTCCACGGAGTCCACTTTAAAGTACAGACTTGTGTGCTCAACGTACATTAATTCACTGACATAAAAATAAGGGGAGACTAATTATATATGCCTTTTCAAAAATTTCAGTACATTCTGTGCCAAGTTTGGAAGTCAGTGGGATTTTATATGAGTACTTGAGAGCAGATGATGTTCATCATCAATCAAATTAAAAGATTGACGGGATGCAGTATTCTGCAGAGAAGTCCCGTAGACATGTAAGTTCCCCACCACACAAATACAGCATTTATGGGACAGCATGTGATTTAAAATCAAGATTTAAATAATTCTCCATGAATACTTTTCAGAAGAGATTGAATTGACAGATATTACCATAACCTTGACAGTCAGCTATTCTGAAAAGGAATGATTTGTGTCATAGCAGAAATTTATGGAGTCCTTTTTTTGATTTCATTGGCTGCCATAGGGCTGAAGCTGCTTTATGAAAAGCTTTAGGTCTCGACAGCTGAATGCAGATATACCAACTGATAAGTAAACCAAGGTGAAACACCACGTATACCAATCGCTAGCAAAGTTTTATTATCCACTTTTGGTAATTACTGTGGATTTATGTCTAGGTAAATTGATACAGAAAATATTGCCCTTTTATTAAAAAACAGGAAAGTGAGGAGCTTTTTTTTCTGATATAGAAGCTCCCATTACCTAATGGAATACAGTACACTTATGGTCACCTGTTTAAATTTGTATATTAAACATAAGACTAAATTTCGATATCTCCCATCCTGATGGGGTCATCGTAATTAATCTGATCTGCTGTTTGTTCAGCTCATGCATAATCTGTCCTCTCAGCCTTGCAACTCAACCTGAAGTCAACAACTTCTATTGCTGCTTAAATTTTGATTTAAACAAAATTAATCTAAAAATTGTATTAGATTATAAAGAATTTATATCCACCAAAATATTGGTGGATATAAACCATATTTCCTTAATTTTTACCATTTTTCATATATGAAGAGAAGCCTACATGAATTATGAAAAATAATAAGTCTGTTGAACAGAAATGTCAGCTGAATGAGAATGGTTTTGGAGGCAGAATTTGTGGTTACTTTGATTGTGATAGTATGCAGCATTGTAAAATAAGTCTGAGCGTCTTACAAAACACAAACAAAATACTGTCTTTTAAAAAATCCTAGACTATATTGACAAGGGAATAGCATATTTTAGTACACATATTCATTATGCAGGTAACTATTGCCAAGCATTTTCTAACAAATTTGAGGAAAACTATTCAGCAAACCAGCTTTTTTTTTGCCAGCCACCTTCAAAAAAGAATCGTATTACCTAATTTTAGGCATCAGTTTCACTGACACTTTACTGCTCTATCAAATACTTATACCCAGAATAATTCTGTACAGAATGGTAGAGCAGAACTGTTCAGGATACATATAATATGTCTGCCCACACATCTGTGTTTGCAAATTAGCTTGCCAGCACTCTTCAATCCCAAATCAGTCCCAGTTTTACCTATTACAAAACCCATAACATTTGTTTCACAGTTCCTGATATAGTGCTGTCTGTAGCTGTCTATCCAAAGACAGTTTTCAATATATATATAGTATTTTCATCAGTGAAGTATTACTAGCAGCCCTACAGACAGTAGCCATGAGGCAAAATACATAATGCTCCACATCTCATCTGATCCATCAGCTTACATTAATTTTCTTTGTATCTCAGAAAGTTATCACTGTAAATATAGTTCCAGGAAAATATTTATTCTTATACTATTGCTGTTAAGAACTGTAAAGTAATTTTGTATAAAGTTTTCATTCCTCAATGTCATACTGAATTTGTCTATGAGAGAGCAATCAGATACATCTTCTTCATTTATGTTAAAGATTCAAAATATGAAAAAATAGCTTGAAATAAGAAATATTAAAATGTGTGTTACCCTTAACACCCTGTTAAACAGCTATTCAGCTTCCTGACAAAAACATGCCTGGCAACTGCCAATTTTTTGAGATGGTTTTAAGAACAGATGCTTGGACCCTGTGGAGGAGTTTTCTGATCAATCAGATCATAGCACATGGTTCCTGTCAAGGATGGCAGAACTTATTCAAAGAAATCAATTCCGTAAAGTAAGTTGCTTGATCTAGAGAGATGGAGGTAGCAGAACTGGAGAAGAGCTATTGGGACCTGGAGACTCTAGTAGGAGCCTAGGGTTACAGCAAAGTAGCTATTGGATGTTGAACTGTTTGTGATTTGTTGATGAATGTTTGTCTAAAGGCAAATGATGTCTGAGGACCTTCTGGGTTAGATGTGTTATTCTTGCTGCTTGGGGAAGTCAGCCAGCAGCGCATTCCTCTACCATTTTAGAAGTCCCATGCACTTCTGTCTGGTGATACAAGGGAACAGACGGACTATTCCTGATGTAAAACTAAGTGAACATTATGATTAATTATAAATTTTAGGATAATGCCCCATTAATTAGGGGAGTGAAAGAGAGAATACAGGACAGCAATTGCATCTAGTACAGTGTAATGTATTATGGTGTGAGGGTTGATGATACGAGAGAATCAATGCATAAAAACATCTAGCCATATTTCCTTGATAGATTCTCGTATTGAATAAATATGAGACTCCATAAAGAAATTAGAGAAGATAATAAATTTGCTAGGACACAATCTGACTGAGTCAGAAAGACACAGGGAAGAGAACAAGAATACTTCTAAGATGTCAGAGTTTGACATAAATGTGATTTACATCAGAAAAAAATGGAGATAGTTTCTCTCTAGCAGAAATGATCCTTCTGATCATATGAGTTATGATCATCTAGGCAGGGAAATAAGGGAAACAGAGTACATTTCTCAACAAGTGAGTTCTCATGACTAATAACAACAAACAAGATTTCGAACAGGTAAATATATCACAACACTACAACACATCCGGGGATCTCTCAACAAAGACTGGAGTAAAGGCAAGTTTTTCAAGAAAACCAGATGTGCATAAACAATTACTGGGTCATAAATATAATTTGAACTCAAAAGGGAAAACTCATCTAATTAATTTTGTTTTTCAATTAACTTTATTTTGGATTTCCTCTGTATTTATATCTCAAAGTGAAGCTGCATTTGGAAATATTGTTGGAAGCAAAGATCTGCAAACTAAACCTACTGTGTTTCACAAAGCAGAGATGCTGTAAAAGGAGCTGGATAGACAAAAATGACTAAGATTAGGGCTCTGCTTCAACCTGTTCCGTGTTCAAAACAGCACAATGTCACCTGCCTTATGAATAGTGGAGACTCATTCACCACTTTGACAGCATTGCTAGGTAAAATACTCTGGATAGGAACCTCTGGGAATTGACAGGTTGAAAAGTTGATGAAAGACATTCATAAATTTTAGATGGCCTTTGGTAACCTTAAGGACAGGAAATCAATTATTCTTATTATTATTTGATACATGACTGTCCATAATAAGTGAGTATACAACATTTTGAAGGCTGTAGTTCAAAAGGTTTGGTGACTGGCTGAAATTCAATAACAAAGGATTGACTTCTGGTGTATCATCTGTTGGAATGATTAAATTCCTTCCTTCCCAGTGTTGATCCCAAAATGAGCATGGGTACCAACTTTTCAGCCTTTAGTTTAAAATCATGATTTAATCAAGTCCCGTTAAAGATGAAAACTCCTGTCTCCCAGATATCTACAAACAAAAAGAATCAAGATGACGTTCTGGAGATTTCTCCAGCACACTGTACTTTCTGGCTCACAAGGCCAAAGCCAGTCAAATTGCAATATTCTAGCTCTGAGAGAGAATGAGAATTAATTATGTCAGTCAGTCAACTTCTTACAAGCACTTGTTTGGTATTTTAAGAGAAGGTGGCTTTCTGCTTGCACAAACAGCAAGAACGTAAGCAATCCCTAATCACAAAAGAGCAGATGAAATAAAGGTCACATATTTTCAGTTCGTGAAGGTAACTTACAATCAGAGTAATTGCTTTTAATATATTCTTACCTTAAAAATTCTGAGCCTTGATTACTACTGGCCTTTCCCTAAACACAAGTGGAGGCTTTTCAGCTGTACATCCTATACAGCATCAAATCACATCGACAGGTTCTGTTAGCACTCACTATTCCCTGCTTGCTTTCTTAGCAGAGAAATAGCAGCAGAAAGAGATGGTGAGGTTAAAGTTCATGCATTTTCTTCCACTTTTAGGAGCTGGCAAAGCAGGAGAGGTGTGCCAGGATGAACATGTCCAGCTTACTGATCAGTTCAGAGCGAGTTTCACAGCAGTGCAGAGAGTAAGGCCTGGCGAGTGACTGTACCCTGGGTTTCTTTGTGGTAGTTTTTGCCCAGAGAGTACTATGCTGTACAAAGAGTGAAATTTAACCTCTATTTCCTTCCCTTTCTACCCCTAAATGGATATATTTGGGAGTAATAACAAGGAGTATTGTGGTGATTAATTCCTTTTACTTAGCTCACCTGTTTAAAAGAGAAGAAGAGAGAAGTTATTGCTCCTCTGCTCTGGTACATGACCTAGCAATCTATGAAGTTTATGTGTATTTGTAACACTATGTAGATTAGATGTTTCAGTCTTAACATGCTTTTGATTTTAATCTCTAGTGGAAATATAGATTTTCTGGGTTTAGCCAAAGCAGCAGTCAGTACAGCAGAAGATTCCTCTTTGTGGTTCGGCCACTATCCTGTGTGCTGTAATACAGACCCCAGCGGAGATCTGCAGCAACTTTTAGGTGTTTGTGTGATAAGGCACCACTGCACGTGTGAGGCTTTACACTTCAGAGTTTGCCTTCAGGCAGTCTAAAATTTCAGGGAACCCGATTAGAATTTCTACATCTTTTGTAATAAATCTTTTTGAAGAAAGAGCAGGATATGCAGAAAAAACAAGGTCCTTCAGTTTAAATGAGAAGAGAATCTGTTTCCTGAAACGTAGTCTCTCTTCTTGAGCCTGGGAACAAATACCCAGTAACTGAAAAGCTGAGAGCGTATGTCACTGAAGGTCTAATGGTTTAACTTCCTTTCTTTTGCATCCAGAATGTTCTGATTAATTGATGAGAGAAATGAGAATTTGCAGTGGCCATTCAGGTACTTTTGCAAAGACGTAAGATGAACAGTTGTGTACAGTGAATTGGGGCTGATAGTCGGCTGGTGAAGTCAGGGCTACTAAATCATACCATTCAGTTTTGTATTCTATACAGCAATAGCACTCTGTTTAATCTATTTTAAAAAATGCCCACCTCAAAATAAGGTTCATTCTTCTTTTATCTTAACATGATTTGTGTTGAAAAAACAGAAAATTTAAATTATATCCCAAATTTATCCAAGGAATGAAACAAGGTAATGAATGAAACAGAGCTCTTACGCAAAGCAAGCTAACCAACTCACCAGCCAAGCAAAATGAAAATAACTAATGTATGATTGTGCAGTTAAAGAATACGTCAGAACGTACGAATACCTAAAAGTAAACACCTTAGTGCTTGCTTTCAATAGATTGTTCTTTAAATAGAAAATTAAAATATAATTTTCAAAAAGCAAACTGACCAAAACAAGAAGTCTGAAATCTGAAACAACATCAATATTTCTTTCATGCACAGGAGTGGATCATTTAGCTATACAGTGCAAATGTCTGTCACTTCAGTAAACAATGCAAAAGGTCACAGCAAATTGACATACAGAGAGCTATCCATAAGCTAGGAGGTTATAGTTTGGCATTGAATTTCAGAGCTATGTATAAACAGTAGAATAAATTCAGAGTTGAGCTACATGCAAAAACCAGAATAATATTCAGGAGCCATAAGCAAGTCTGTTGGCTACAGAATCCATTTGGCTCCAAGTCACATTTTTTTAACTTCTTGTCCCTAGTCATCCCTCTTTTATCCTTCACAAGTCCTTCACAAACAGTCTACAACTACCTAACAGGAGGGTGCAGTGAAGACAGGTTCAATGTCCTAGAGGCACACTGTGGAAGGACAAGAGAAAACAGGAACGAGGTGGAACATGAGAACTTGTGACTCAATATAAGAAAAAATGTTTTTATCCCGAGGTTGGTCCAACAGCTGAGGAGGGGCCTAGAGAAGCTGTGGCCCTGTAATTTTTTTCAGGCTGTGCTCTTTTACAAGTACCCCTCGGGGAGCCCAGTGAAATTGCTCTACAACAGCAGGCTACTTGCGGCCACTGTCTCTCCTGAAAGTCAGACGTTTCCTCCTTTGTCATGTGACAGCACATATGCAGTCCGAGCGATGCGGAACGTGCCTTATGGAAAAATGCGTAACTTGTGGAGCAGCCTACCGTAACCACAGGCATTCGCTCCCCTGCAGCCTGATTCACGTGAGCACATGCACAGGGATGAGGAAAGGCAGCAGCGGTCTGTCTGAACAGTACTGGCAGGAGTACCCCACGCCTATCCCTAACCTTTCTCAGGAGCAATGTGAGCATGGGCAGGAGCTGTATACTCATTGATCTCACTGTGCATTGGATAAAACTGATCCCACTTGGAATAAGGATGGTAGCTCAGTTTGCAGCTCTTCTCTGTTGGATGCCGTTGCTCTACTAGTAACTCCACCTCGTCTCTCTGGGTAGACTTCACTCTGTCTCCAGGGGCTTACTGCTTCTCCCACCTAAGTCTGAATTACGATTTATTACAATTTTATTCGCCTCACAGGCAGAAACTTACTTTTACTTATTAATTTTTATTTTGAGAGGTCTGTGTATGCAATTGCAAGTATATCTGTATCATGACATTAATTCATTAGGATGTGGCTTTCCATAGGATGGATGCAGGGTACAAGATGCACGGTACCAGTACAAGTACAGTTTCTTCTTGGGAATTTATGAGAATATGAAATACTATTATAAGCAGAAGAAACATGTCTTTAATAAATATTTATATTCCTTCTGTCTAGGTTTCTAAACAGGCATTGTCATAGCTACAAAAATCATACATACACAGGCCTTTACTCAGTCTGGAATCTTTTTGGAGCAAATACTCAGTGATATTACACATGATTTGACATGACTGAGGCATTTAAATATTCCTTTATATAAATGACAATTGAAAGTTAAATCAAATATTATTTCTAAATCTTTCCTTATTTGTATAAGTGATGTCTTTTTATAAACATTAAATATGGGAGTATTTTAATGTGGGATAGGTTCTTATCGTGAGGCATATTAACTTTATATATAGCAAGTCTGGTTTTAGAGGTATTTGCAGTAATCTGTGATCAAAAATGGTTTAAGCCCAATGTTTTATAGTGATCAGACAGTATTTGCAAAGGCTGTTACTCTGAAAAACATAGTATTTGCTGTTTTTTAAAAAGTATGCCGGCACCAACAAATGCTGCATGTAAAGCTTCAATGTTCTGTAATTATATTAGATACAGTAGCTAAATCAGTATTTCTAACTGCGTATTTGTAAATCTATTTGGCAACCAGGGAAAAAGTTTAGCTGTCATGCAATTATTATTGGATCATTAAATTTTCTTTCAAAGGAAAAGTTTGATTATGCTGAAATATGTAGAGTGTTATAGATGTACCCAGTGTACTCACCTTCATCTTGCTTGGATAAATTTATTTTTCAATAATTCCTCAAATATGCCTTTCAGTGCAACCTTGTTTCTTGTGAGGATTATTTGAAACCTGCACAGGATGAATCTTCAATAATGCAACATTAAACATTGAATAAGTGACTACAGCTTGCATCCTGTATGTGAATTAAAGCTTAGCCCTTTTATGATTTTTAGCTCTCCTAATTTTATTGGCTCTATTTCATCTCAAAGTGTGTGTGTGTGTGTGTATACACATTCTTTATGTTTTATATATATGTATGCACACACACATACACTTTAGGTTTTTTATATATATATATATAGCTTTTTTTCATCCCCTAAAATACATTTTCTAATGGCGGGTCTGTCCCATCCTATATAAGGCATTTCATGCCCACAATGCATTTGCAGTCACCCCTGAGGTAGCACCGTCAATGCCAGTATAATTCTACTATGCAGCACAGCTGAGGATTCTATCAGAGATACATCATGAATTCTAAACTCAGTCTAGCTGCAGTAACTCCATATTGCTTGTAATCTCATTAGCGTGGGTCCTAGCTGTTCTGAGAGAGCAGCAATGAATCTGTTTCAATAACTAGGCTGGTTGGTGTTTTGACATCCCAGTAACAAGAGCTATTGTGCAAAGATTTCAGATGGATTTCATAACAAATGGATGGGAGACCCTTACTTGGTAAAGCTATTATTCAAAATCCAGACAGCAATCAGTACTTGCCACACTAGGAGTAAAATCCTGAGCCCAGGTTTTCACCTGGTATAAAATGGAGTAGCTAAACTGTGGTGAAAATATCCAAAATTTATCTAAGTGTAAAATGGCATTTTTAACGGAGTAAAGGGTATGTTTTTCTCATACCTAATGCAACATGGTTGTGTTTTAGTGCGCTGTATTTAGTTAACATGTCTTTTGACATTAGTCAGCTACTGGTCATACAGGTTTTTTGTTTTAATACTGTAACTATCTTCACTTATTCACTCTAAATAATGGCTACATGCTGGATGGCAAATATTGTTCCTTCTTTTTATTTAAAACATGCAGGTAATAGATTTAATTGAATTATTTTTGTGCATTGTTCTTATTTAAGCACAATAACATCTAGAGGACACCATATTTACTCTGAACATTCTGGAATGTTCTTGTCCTTTAAGGTTTTTCTCTTTCAGGATTCGCTAGTCCTATTCTGACAGTCTGATAGAAGTATATCCGTCCTGCATCTATTGTATTCTCTGTCTTTTTTCAGAAATGGGTCAGGTGCTACTGTACTCTAAGAACAAGCACTCTCCGCCCCCCCCCTTAGACTTTTTCTGTCTTCTTCCTTTTCTTTCTTTCT
>VZTL01048751.1:52629-70065 GCA_013400535.1 Scopus umbretta
TGGTTGGACTAGATGATCTCAGAGGTCTTTTCCAACCTTAATGATTCTATGATTCTATGATTCTAACAGCTGATGCACTGATCTGTGATCTGTGTGGGTAGACCACAAAGTTTTGCTGGTAAAAAAAGATGACATACATGAGAACACAGCAGTGTGCTTGAGGATGTAGGTTTGTAATTCTAAGTTTTGATCAAATAGATAGAAAATTTCTCAGTTCTTAATGATTTTTCATTTTGTGAAACAAATTTGTATTAGCAATGAGAGAGTTTAATTTGGGATCATGGTTATTGCACACATATCACATATAATTAAATTATTACCTTAGTTATTAAGACCCAACTGTATAGTTCATTTATCAATTTAATGTTTTCTCATAGGATACCTAGGAGATCAGGAAGAACTGTTAGCTTTCCTGGGCACAGAAAGACTGAAGATCGCATATTCTGGAGTACTGATCTGAAATCTCTGGGAATCTAGATCCATATGACTTGCCCAAAAGGAAGGAAAGAGAGTGGGGGAGCTGAGATTTCAGTCCTACTCTTCTGGACAGTCTCCTCAAGTTCCTGAAGAGTGGGATTATAATAGTGATCTCTTTTTTTCTTCCTTTCTCCATTTGTGAATGTGCCTTATTCACATTTTTCTTCAACGTCCCCCCACTTACGCCCTTTCCCTTATCTCTCCTGTTCCAGGTGTCTAGTTCTCCTCTAATGTCATACTAGACACTGGGCTTCCATTCCCCTAAGGAGAGACATGTGTGTCATATGCATTTCTGTTAAAATACATAGGTAAAGCCCTTATAAAGGTCTGTTTTAAAACTAATATTTTTATCACTGTCAGCATACTTTGAAAATATGGCTATGATTATTGCCATACAGACTTTAGATTTTTAGGCTTCTGGTTCTGGAAGAATATTTAGAAAGGCTCTCACCTGCTCTTGTTACCAACACAGCAGTTATGAATGCTATTTAAAAAGCAGTGTGTATAAGAGTTCATATGTTCCTTTGTAAGCAAATAGGAAATACTACCTTTCATTATGTATAAAAATTCAGGTCTGAAAATCCTACACCTACATCTAGAAAAAAGCTGAGACCCACAGTCCCTTCTCTTCCAAACGTGTTATATGAACAATAATGTAAAAAAACTCCACCAAAACCAACCAGATCCCATTATTATGATCCCACAATCTCAGGATATTTTCTGGGTATGAATTCAAGGATGCGTAGTAATCCCTGTTCCATTGAAAGATAATCTGCTACATAAATATTTAATATAACTTGGGTCATCTGTTTTAATTATTATTAGGTCTCTTTTTCCCCTAGATTTGTATCGTGACAATTCCTAAGTCTTGCTATAACAAATACCTCTTGTAACTTTGGAGAATCCCAGGATTCTATGATTTGAATAATTCATAATAGTTATTTTTCGAAATAGTGACTTTTTGAAACCACTCCACATTTTTAATAACTCCAAAGCTTTCATTAGAAAGAATTATAAAATCCACTATTTGTGTAAGAGTGGCATACTGACATACAGACTTGGAAAATATCTTGCACTTGGAATGTAATAAATCCGCTTTTTCAGATTTGTTGAACATATTAAACCATTCTTACTGTGGAAGGGAAAATAATCCTTGAATTTGGTCTTCTTATAACTCGAGCATTAATGCATTGATTATTTGAAATCAGTCAGAGGTATACACTTGACAGCGTAATACATGACAAGTAATACTTGACAGAAATACATGTCCTTTGTATTTCCTTCACTTTTGTTTCCTCTGTTTCAAAATCATGTTTTCCTTTCTTTTCCACAACTTGATAAGGAGTAGGTAGTAAGGAACACAATGGAGATCTTAATACAGACTACAGCCTGGAAAACATACAAGTAGAGGGTTTTTTTTACAGTATTTTCTTTTTCATTCCACGAATGAAGCAAAGAAAGAATTAGTACTGTTTTCGGAGAATGTAAGGAGGAAACCATGAATTTCTTCCAATGGCTAGGAGTATTGATAGACCTTGCTTTCTTGAAGCTTTAGTGCCTCTTGAAGATTTGGCTATTATGAAACTACAAAGAAAGTTGCTTTTAATTCAACACATAGATTTGAAAATGAAACGATGAAACTTTTTTTGGTAAGTGTCCTCATTTTGATAGGTTTTCCACCTGCTGCTGTACTAACAAAATGTGAAGCAAACTTTATAATGTGAACATTAAATATTCAATCCAAATACTCATACCAAGAGTTGATTTTATTCCAATTTTAATGCAGCTGGAAGCTGACAATGAAGTCCAAGCTAGGCTCTAATGTTACTGGGGTAATAAAAATGATAATTTTCTTTGCAGCAACAATTAATGGTAGATACAAAATTATTTTCAGAAATCCAAAATTTGAGCCAATTTGGCTCAGGTACATTTGTACCAATTTTATAATTCCAATGAGTCTGCAAGCCTGTAAATGGAGGAGCAGAGTTTCAACAAAATTCACATTTTATTTTGAAAGAAAATCTCATCATGTAAATGTTCCGAACTGATAGAGTAGGTGGTCTTCTCCTTGAGATAAATAACCATCGCCAGTCAGTAACAAACAAAGATAATAATAATAAGAAAGCAGTATTGGAAGCATATTACAGAACGATGCTTGATGACAATGTGTTTTTGCAGGCACAAAGCAAGTCTTTATAACTATAGTTGTGATTGTAAATAGGTAGATATAGCTTCAATTCTAGGTATGCTACACTCCTGACTGCAGTAGAAACCTATTGTAAGATGCAGTTTGACAACTTATTTCTTGTTTTAGTTATATAAGCCTATTCTTAATTTCTTTTCTTAAAATATGGGGTCAATATGATGTCAAGAAAAAGAGGTGGATTCACAGGCAGCTGTAAGAATGTTAATGATTTTTAAAGCAGTTGAGAGAAAAGGAGGGGGACTTTAGGAATAAAGATAATGTGAGTTGGAATGTATTCCCTATACAACAAAAAATTCTGGTATGGGCAAAAGAGTAAGAAGTTGCAACTAAATCTCAAACATACTCAGAGTCACAAAAGTGTATATGTAAAAGTTCAGTAAAGTTTTCGGTGGAGTTGTACACCTTCATTTTCTTCTCATAATGTGTATTCCTCCCCAGACTTCAACTTTCCAAATGAAAAAAAAATTCCAAGCCCATCATGGAAAATGTAGAGGGAAAATTGACAAAGCCTGTGTTGTAATTACTTTTTCCAGATTAATTTCATTGGCTTTGCAAAAAATGAGTAAACTTTTAAAGCCAGATCAGAATGTTTACTCTGCCCAAACTCCATCCCTCTGAGCAGCTTTTGTTGTGGATTCTGGTATCACAGATTTCCTCTTTTACAGAGAAAGGAAACTGAAGGAAAATGGAAAGTTCATAAAGGTAGACTGATAGGGAAGACAGGAAAACCACCTAATCCTACAAAATTAAATGTTTTTATTATTGCAATTCTTGCTACAGTATTGCCATATAGAAACTGTATTTTAAAGAAAAGAGAATTTAATTCTACAGAACAGAAGAGTGTATTGCAAAATGTCATACATTTGCATCTCATAAGGGATTGATTTGGTGGAATAAATGTTGAAACTGAAAGTCATCTAACTGCTTAGTCTTTTCCATTGTTCCCTACTGTTCCTTATTGTTAGTTCATGCTCAATATTTGTGTTTGAATGAAGTGCTTTTTTCGCAACCCAGAATTTCTAGTGCTGGTCCCTGTTTCTGTTAGCACTTAAATTTATGTCCAAAATTTCATCTATTATTCTGTACTGCAGACATGAACTACACTCACAACAGGCCATCTTCATTATAGCAGCCCTGGGTTGCATAACATTTTAAATAAAATTACTCTTATTTTCAATAAAGAAATAATGACATATTCAAATAAATACTACGTAAAGACAGCTGCATGCTCATTGAATAGTCTCCAGCAGCAACACAGGCACTAAAAGGGCTGGATTGGTGTTGGATAGATCTCCGTAGCAGCTGTGGGGTGAAAAGAGAATGACCCATAGGTAATGCAGCTTTCTGTGAAGAACCGAAGGAGCACAGAAAATGCTCTCCATGCTCCATCCTTCTCCCTCTTCAAGTGCATGCTGCACATTCTCTAACAAATGGGCATCTGTAAAAGGCATTGTCAAGGGACGTTACTACAAGGGCAGCAGTCTGCTTTCTGCTTGCAGGAAGGAAACCCTGCGTGATGAGCGCCTTTCTGCACATAAATTATTAGTACAACACTCCCAGAATCTTTGTGCTGAGTGACAATAAAGATGAACAACCGGATGAAAAATGTGCTCTAGTCAATGCAAATCTGAAGAAAATCAGTATATATCAAAGGCATTATTTCAATTATTTCAATTTAATTCAAATTTTAGCAACACTACAACCTCTTCTTCTGCAATAAGGCTTTCTAAATTAGCATGCTTATAAATAGAAATTGAGCATACGACTTTGTCATCAATGGTATAGAATGATGTAGAATGATGGTTTTTATATTAGACACCTTTGCATTATTGGTTTCACTGGGTAATTAATTATCCAGATATATAGAGTAAGAAACCTCCCAAATCAGGTGTGAGTACAGATGCAAAATCTTCATTTTGTATCAGAAGAGTAATCTGAAGATGGCATTTTTGTACAAAGTTGGTTATCCCCAAAACCATAACAATTCATAGCTCTTTATTACTTTTTAAAACAAAGACAACGAAAGCAATCTTGGCCAGTCTGAGCACTGAAGCTATAAAGCCACTGATCAGTATTTACAACAGGGCATGTTCAACCCATGTGAGAATGTAATTGCCCCTGGCATTGGGGAACAAAAGCACAATCTTATGCTTACATTAAAAACATCCAATATTTATAAGAAAAATGATTAAATGTTCACATAAATATTTTTATAAAGTTTAGTGTTTACATTGCTGCTTGAAATTAAACTTTGTTTCTAAGAAAATTCTAATTAAAAGGTATGTTTACAGAAAACAGCAAGTGTGGTAGGTATTTCATTTATTGTAATAAACATGTTAGCAAAGCATTACTGTCATAGTTTGAAAGTGAAACAAAATCATATACATTCCTTTGTAATGTATTTGTGTTATTTGTAATAAACACTGGGAGAAGGGAAGTAGCATTGCCTTATTCTTACAGAATACATTACATGCTGCAGCACCCAGCATACCTCCCTGGTCAGTCCTAAAATATCTTCTGCGCTAGCTATAAGAAATTTATTCCTCCTGTGTACTGTTCTCCTTTTGTTCATGTGACTCTCTTAGTGATACCTCTTATGCATGCAGAGAGGTATGCACAAAGTCTGAAGCCTGAATTTCCTGGGCTTCAGTATCAATGAAAAAAATCTAGAAATAATGCCTTAATATCTTTGCTAACCTACCTTACCAATTTCCTTATCACCAATGCTACATATAGTATGAAGTTACATAAGTAAATATAATATTGGGTAAAATTACAAAGGAAAGTAAGAGTTTGCCTGCTGGGTCACCTGTAGCACTGTACCGCCTTTGGCAGCAACCATTACTAGTACCTCTAGAAGCAGCTGAAAAGTACATGAAGAAAATAAAAACACAACAAATTATTTTCAGTCAATACAGACTGGAATTATTTTCAAAGTGGTGATTGACTGATGACAGTTTTTGCACACTCCTGAGTAATCCAGAAATAAATCAAGTAAACACCCCCATTTTGTCTTTTTCTTCCCCTTTTTTTTTTATTTAGGCCACCATATCAAATAACGTGTTTCAGTAAGCATGGAGGCACCTCTGCACTGGGGCCATTGGTGCTCAGATGCTGATCATTCAATAGTTTATTCCAGTTCATAAAAGTGCGAGTCACAGGGAGTTTCCTCCGCAGACTTTTTCCCCATATATCCTCTGACAAAGCCTGAATGTCTTCCAGAAGGGCAATATGAAACTTGGCATCCTCAGCTTTCACAAATTTCACAAAATCCATGGCAAACTGGCTTTGGTCTATCACATTCAGAGTCTCACTCACAGACTTGCTGACTGTTACATGGAGGTTGGCATCTTTGAAGTAGTGTATCTGGAAGAGAAAGATCCCTGTAACTTGAGTGGTAAATGGAGTCAGGCCAAAAGTCCAGTCTGACTTCCAAAGGCTGTTCCAGTGATTTGAAGGCTGGTACTGATGAGCCTCAATGCAGGCCACAAACATCTGCCTCTTCCCCAGGCTTTTTTTGAACACGCAGCAGTTCCCTACAGGAAAGTAGCAGCTCACGTAGGCCTTCAAGCCCTTGTGGAGGGCCTCTCGCCACAGCTCCCCCTCATCTAGCATCACACCGTGCAGCTGGGGTTTGCTGGTTACCCCACGCAGGTGGTCAAACTCAAAAGAGAATTTGTCCTGAGGGTCAAAAAAGCGGTTTCCCCCTAAGTCGTTGTAGTGGGTCAGTAGCACAGTGCGCCCATTTATTCGGATGGGGGTGAAGTTGTTCTTGTTGTGGCAGGCCCCCACACGGGCAGCCTCCTGCCTCACCAGCTTGTCATCCTGGACCAGAGCAGAAAGGTCTTGGACAACCTGGCCGAACTCCCCAGGAGGAGACTGGAGCAACAGGCTGCAAATGAGAGACACCTTCTCCGGCTCGCGCAGCTCCTGCTTCGCGTCCATGCTGGGAGAGACGGCTATCAAAAGGGCGGGCGATGAGGGGAGGGCGTGTTGCCCGCTTCGTGCTGGAGGGAAAAGGCACAAGATGGTGGCAGGGGTGCAGGGGAGCAGTGGTGGGAAGGGGCCTGAGCTGGGGGCCCCGCTGTTTGTGACCTCACAAAGGCAGCCGGGGGCAGTTCTGGTGGGGGATCAAGAGCGGGGGCTGTGCCGAGAGGGCGCTGGGTGTCCCGGCAGGGGCACAGGGGTGTGAGGGTAGGGAAAGGTCCCTGCTGGGAACCAGAGCAAGCTGAGGTGATGTCCTGCTGAGCGCTGCCAACACCACTGCAGTGAAGAGACCGGAGCAGGCGACACAGAGCCGCCATGGCGGAGAACAGATATCCTCCTCTTGCAGTACCTCCTCCTCCTTTTGCTGCTCCACCTCCTCCTCCTCCTCTCCTCTCCCACACTGCCGTTGTGTGACCCCCACCCCTGCGTGCCCCTTTCCCCTGGGTCTGAGCCTGACCTGTCCACGCGTGGGACCCCCCAGCTGGGCAGCAGGGGAGGGCCTGGGGCAGCCAGTCCAGTCTGGTCTGGCCTGGTCCAGCTGGGGCTGGTTGGGTGGGTGCAGTGCTGGGCGCCCTCACCTTGTTGCTGCTTGTTGTTGGCATTCCTCTTCCCGCCATTCCCCACGGCTGCTGAATCACCTCGGCCTCCCCACATGTGCCTCCTCTCACGGCGCCCCTTTCTCCACCCTGACCACCCTTTGTTTTCCTTCACACCTTCCCTTTCTCCGGCCCTTTTTGTCACCTTTGCCCTCAGAGTCTCTGGGTGCGGAGCGAAACTGTCTTCTTGTGTGCCTCATAGCCTGCTATTTATTGGAAATCAGAAGACAAGGATGTTCTAGAGTATGAGAAAAGCAAAGTGCGAACTTTTTAGGTCTAAAAAAATTAAACATCTTCCCCTTCTCCCCCTATTAAGGGGTAATGACACGGGACAGAATTTTCCTTAACCTGATCTCTCATACGTGGTTTTTGTCCATCATTCAGAATGAGTTCAGGACTGGGAAGATTGATTTAGACAGCACAATGAAGCTGCTTGAAAAACTGCAAATGCCTTTTGATTATGCACATGTAAAACATGTTTTCAAGGTAAAGAATGTGTAGGTTAAGCAATTAAATACGTTTAGAATTCCAGTTACATAAGTGCCTTCAATGATTTGAGAAGTGAATTTCATGCTAATAGGGTGTGCTAAATCAACAACTAATTTGCCTTGTTCAGGTCTTTTGTTTCTGTCTAAAATAGATAACTGAGTAGTTGCATCACCATCATCTCTTCACCAAACCAAAATAGTGTAGGGTGATGAGGTCTTGATTCCCAACTTTTTTTTTAACAAGGCTTAAGCTGAGAAAAAAAAAAAATACTGTGGTTTCATCCCATCCAGCTGCTTCTGTGATCAAGCTAACTAGCCCAGACACACCTGTCTGACGCTGGACAGAGCCATTGGAGTGACTTCCTAAAAATCCTTTTGCCTGGAGGACAATATGGAGTTGTCCGATCTGCTCAGGCTTCAGGTCAACATAGATCCAACACACTAGTTCATTCGATTTTCCTCTATACTCCTCCTTTGAGGTATTTAAGAAGCGTGCCCGAAAGGATAGGAATTGCTCTCTAACCCCTGAGGAAGGATGTGGCCTTGAGATATGGCAAGCTTCAAGACATTTCTTTGAAAGTTGCACGACACAGCTAGAAATTGGACTAATAAGTTAATTGAATGTAAGTAAGCAAACTACCTTCAAGTGGATGCAGTCCCAGTGAGCAAACACTGCAAAATTGTGTGCCTTCAGACATATTGGGAATTCATGTTCTTCAGGTCCCCTCTAGTAATTACTCAAAAGATGTATGATTTTTCCTTTTAGCTCATTTTTTACCAAAAATAGCTGTTTGGTGAAGCTTTTTTCCTAAGGGAATGAGGCCAAGTGGCTAAATATATATGTGATTTCTTTGAGAATTTTGTAACCGGCTGGCTGATTCTGTCCAGGTTTGACAGAGGAGAACTAACTATGGCAAGTCAGAAACTTTTAGGTCATGTCAGGCTGACAGGCAGGCAAGCAGGCAGAGGGAAGGCATTTGGGTTTCCTCACTCTATCTTGTTCCTCTTTCATTGTTCTCAGCCTTGTTGAACCAAGGTAAAAAACTGGCAGCATGAACTCTACCCTTGCTAAAGAGGCTGCCTGTGGTTTTTGAACTTGCACTGCATTGAAAGAATTGCCAACCTTGAGGATCTCATGAAAACTTGAAACTATTTCTCATTGTTTCCTGTATTTTCCACCTACTTTACTTTCTGACAGAACTTTGAGAGATGATCAGTTGAGGGTAGAGAAGAGAGTAATCATTTGAGGAAGTGACTTGCATAGAACAAGTCTGATCTAGTTATATTTAACAATATAATATACTCAACAGTCTGATCTAGTTATTTGTAGCAGGACTGTTAGGTATTCTTTGCTATTTGAGAGAGATTTGAGTCTTTCCAATAGTTTTCAGACTCAAATTGTTCATCAGTATAATAGTACATAAAAATGCAAAGCAGTCTGGAAGGAAATCTTACTGGCATCATTGTCAGTAACTATACATCAACAGTTAATTGAATAGTTATACATGACAAAATCATTTTTATAGAAAACATAGTTTTTAAAGGAAAATCTGCTTTTTTTCTTGTCTATTCTCTTTGAATTTATTTTACTGTAATGCTCCTTTGAGCAATATCAGAATTATGAACATTAAGATTTTTAAATAATAATACATTTTCATATAATTCCTCTCAAGACCAAGTCTTTGTCAAGATACTTCTTTTTCTGAATAGTAAAGATTTGATGTGCACTAATAAAAATATGAATAATAAAAATCTACCAACAAAACTTTTATAACAATCTTTTTTTTATATCCACATGATTTTCATAACTGTAATTTGCAAAGCTCTCCTGTGTAGTATTATTGCCTGTATTTCATCAAGAGGCAACAGAGATAATTTATTTTTTTTGTGCAACTTCACTTTATGCCAATACCTAAGCGAACATCTCCCAAGTCCTGATAGATTGTTTAATTCCAAAATAAGTTGGTATTTTCTTTTAGTATTTAACAGTTATGAATAGATTTGCAGTTTTCTTAAAGGTGTTAAAAATTAGATTGAAGATATCAACCTTACCTGTGGGATTTCTCAAGCAGTAATGAAATGCATATTATTAGCATTTGTATTGAATTATTTTCTTGCTGGTGATTTTTGTTAAAAATAATCAATACAATTCTCTCACAACTTCAAAGCAAATACTTAAGTACTGATTTGTAAAATTTTTCACTAGAACTCCTCATTAAATTTACTTTTGTACTTGTTTTGGTTATCTAATGTATTTTTACTTTTATTGTTGTACTTATTCAGACATCTCTTAGTTGGAAATGTACTGCATAGGAAGAAGCTGGTAATGTATCATTAGGTTTTTAATTTTTATGGTGTCTTTTCAAAACTAATCTAATTTAGTAGTAATCAAATGTATTTATCAAAGAGCAGCCAAAGCTCAAGTAAGCCATTTTTATGTTTCTGGACACTTTTGGGGAAGCTCTAATAACTACAGTAGGTGCCATGCTATTAAATGCTGAAGTTTAGCCTCTTTAGTGGTCTCAGTTAAAGAAACTAACAATTATGAATTTTGATCAGCTTACAGTGATAATCAATGAGGCAATGAATTGCCTTTTACTTATGATTTTTGTGAGCAATTTTGTCAGTACATTTCCAAAGTTTCTCTAAATTTGGCAGCTTTTAAGAATAATACAAGCTAAACTGTTAGAAACATCTATCTTTCATATGCACAATTTCATATTTTATGTAGAAACTTTTAAAGGATAAATAAAATTATTAAGCCTGAGAAAAATGAAAAATGGCAGAAATGGTAAAAAAGTATTATTCAACTCAAATTCTTTTGCCCTTTTGATTTTTCTAGTGGCTTTTATACTGAAACACCAAAATTAATTAATGTGCTAACATTTTGTAAGCTCTATGAAAACAAGCTTACAGTTTAAGAATTCTGGAAGTGTGAATAATTAATCTGAGTTAAACATTCTGGCTTGTTAAGAATAGAACACGATGTCATAGGTTATTATAAAGTATCTTGTCTCCAAACTTTAATAGTGTTTCTTATCTGTTGTATTGAAAGTCTTGGACCTCATGATAATTTAGGCATCTGTATTTCATTTTTTAGATTACTGTTTGCTGTATGTCATATGTAAATTTAATTGACAGTATTTACAAAATGGTTTAAATTACTGTTGGAGAGGTATTATATTACATATATTTTCCACTTGATAATTTTTATGCTGCAGATTTATTTTACTGCATAACATTTTAGAGGTTTACTGTGTTTTAATATTGCATATGTGTTGTATAGAAATTTATTGTAATTATTTAGATGCTAATTATGTCATAGGGTACATTTTAACTTGTATAAAATATTTTTAACACACAAAGTCAAATCTAAAAGTTGCATATAGAAGTAGAAGAATATGATTTGGTAATGCATTGCAGTCACTGTTTTCTGTGGTTTTCTTTATCATTCTTGCTCTTATGATCAGTTATAATAGTGAATAGAGTGTTTTGTGTGTATCTTTGTGTCATCACACATCTTTGTATTGACAGTTTTGATTTTTTTTTTTTTTTCCAGAAAACTGTTGACAAACGGAAAGAACATGCGATTAACATAGAAGACTTCAGGTCAATTTATCGAACTATTGTACACAGACCTGAATTTCAAGAACTTTTCCGTGCTTATTCTCCAAACTGCAAAATTCTAGCTGACACTGAGCTCATTGAATTTCTCATAAAAGACCAACATGAAACTCAAGTCTGTGAAATGACTGCCTTAGAAATTATACTGAAGTATGAACCTGTTGAAGAAGGTATGCAGTTTAATTATTTGGTTTCTAGCTCTTATTTATTGTGCTTCTATCAGTGACTGTGCTGATATTTTTGAATATTCATCTAACTATGAAAGTTGAACATTTTAAAGAAAATTAAGCAATTATATTAGAATTATGTATGTTTTATAATATATTTTGTAAGCACTTGTACAAAATATTGGTTTTTTGAAATTCAGATCTTTAAACATTGTGAATGCAGTAATACAAGAATCTATTAATGAAGTGCAATAAATTTACACAGCATAAAGCTCAGTGATAGCATATTATATTACTTACCAGACCCATCATTCTTACTCCTTGTTGAAACATACTGGTCCAAAACCTACATATAGATTGCTTCAAACAAAATACAATTTTCATACAGTAGATGAACTAATATAAACTGTACTAAATCTTTTTAATGCCCACTGAAACATGTGAACAACCATTACTAGAAAGCCAGACTGAATTTTTTTGTTTAGCTAAGTGTTCAAAAATAATTTTGCTTAATTAATTAGAGGAATATAAATATTGGATTACAAAGATAAAAAAAAAGAAATTATGTTTTGTTAGCAACTGGTCTGTTCAGCACAGGATATTTCTCTTAGAGGAAATCAATCATAATTAAATCAGTAATAGTGGATGGATTTTTTTTTTTTAAATTTTCAATATTAAAGTCTGAAGACACGACAGCATTTTTGAAGTCTAGAAAATGTCAGAATTTAATATTATGTAATTTAGTTTGGTTTAACTACTCAGTATATGATCCACAAACACAATGAAGTCAAAAGATGTTTAGTTAAAGCCATTGCATTTCAGAACATATTTTACAGCCAAGATGGTTCTAATCCTGCTTGGGGATCACGTTAATCATTACAGCATTGTTGATATAGTAGAGCTTTTTGCTTAAAGTTAATCTTACAAGTGGAAGGAATACATGGTACTAGAATTTGATATAGTACTTCCATTTTGTACTATTTAAACCTACAATTTGTTTTAATAGAATGCTCTCCATGAATCATACTTTTTGCACTTGGTATGTCTATATTTGAGTGTCATATTGCAGAAAGTTTAAATGTAGAAGTAATCTAATAACAGATTTCACAGAGGAAAGTAACTTTTAAGGAAGTATCTACTGAGAAGGTTATACCTCTTTTTCTTCACTGAGAAAGACTGAAAGCTTAGACAGTTACACTCTGGTTTGCCCTCAGTTGGATATGATTGGTAATGATATCAGGGATGCATTGAAGCAGTCTTGCAAATGTGGTGGATCCTCAGCATCTTCAATGGGCTTGAAGTCTGGTTTTTAGTCTGTCCCATCATGTATCTACTGATGTTATTATCCGTGTTATTGGGGTTAAAGCTATAATTAATTATTTATGCTCTCCCAACCTGAAATGCCATTTCCATTTTGTTCTCTGATCAGCTGCTAAGAGTAGGGCTCTAAGCACAGACTTGTACTACCACAGAATCATGGAACTGTTTAGATGGAAAGGGACCTCAGGAGGGCAGCTACTCCAGGCTTTTGCTCATAGCAAGGTTAACGCTGAATTCAGAATAGATTTCTCAGGACATTTTTCAGTCAAAACTTGAAAACATCTAAGGACAGAGATCCACAGCCTCCTTCATGTCCCCAGAAATGCTTTCCAACAGTTCTTGCATGATGATTTTCCCAGGGATGAAAGTGATGCTGGCCAGCCTGTAGTTCCCTGAATTGAATCATAGAAATATAGAGTCATAGAATAGGTTGGGTTGGAAGGGACCTTTGAAGGTCATCTGGTCCAAGTCCCCCCTGCAATGAGCAGGGACATCTTCAACTAGATCAGGTTGCTCAGAGCCTCATCCAACCTGATTGAAAGTTTCTAAGGATGGTGCATCTACAACCTCTCTTGGCAACCTGTCCCAGTGTTTCAACACCCTCATTGTAAAATATTTCTTCCTTATATTTAGTCTGAATCTACCCTCTTCTAGTTTAAAACCATTGCCCCTTATCTTATTGCAATACTCCCTGCTAAAAAGTTTGTCCCCATCTTTCTTATATGCCCCCTTTAAGTATTGAAAGGCTGTAATGAGGTTTCCCTGGATCCTTCTCCTCTCCAGGCTGTACAACCCCAACACTCTCAGCCTTTTTTGATAGGAGAGGTGCTCCATCCGTCTGATCATTTTTGTGGCCCTCTTCTGGACCCGCTCCAACAAGTCCATGTCTTTCCTGTGCTGAGGACTCCAGCATTGGATGCAGTACTCCAGGTGGGGTCTCACCAGAGCGGAGTAGAGCAGCACAATCATTTCCCTCAACCAGCTGGCCAAGCTTCTTTTGATGCAGCCCAGGATACGGTTGGCCTTCTGGGCTGTGAGCACAGAAGGTTCTTGCCCTTTCAAAAATGAGTGCCACATTTGTTCTTCTCCAGTCATGGGGGCCTCCCTTGATCTCTATGGCTTTTCAAAGATGACAGAGAATGGCTTTGCAGTGATATCAGTCAACAGTCTTAACGCTCTCAAATGTACCTCATTTGGTCCCATAGATTTTATGTGTTGAGTTCTCTCCAGTAACCTAATTTATCTTTATCTACTGGTAGTTTCTTTTCTCCTTGAACCCTGTCTGTAGGCACAAAGCCTACACCTTGTTGATGAAGACTGAGAAAAACACAGTGCTAAGTACTTTTTTAACACATATTCTGTGTTTGCTGTCACTAAACCACCTGCCCAATTCAACAGCAGGCCCACTCGCTCCTTTTTAAAAACAGCAAATACAGCAGTAAAAGTGCTCCCTGTTGCCACTGATGTCCCTTGCCAATTTCAATTCTGGTTGAGCTTTGGCTTTCCAAACACCATTTCATCGTGCCTGAGCAGTGTTTCTATATTCCTCCCTTGCAGCCTGCCCACACTTTGACTAGCAGTTCTTTCGTTTCTTTTTTATGCTATTTCACTCTTCTGTCTCAGTGAATCCATGACATTGTTCTTAGGAAACTAAGCAGCTAGCACTGGTAATTCAGCCTAGAATCTGGAGCTCAAGCTGGCTTCTTCCAGATTTCAGTAAAGTCTTGCAGACAAAATAGTTTTCTAAACAGTAAGTCCTCCTTCCTATTCAGTCAAGCATACCTGTAGAACTCAAAATTTATTTGTTTAGCTATCATGGAAGGGTTTGTGTGTGGTTGCCATTTTTTTTTAAGGAAAAGCTCCAGTTATATTTTGATGAGTGTTTAAAGTCATCAAAATAGTATTCTGAAACCATTATGCAAAAACCTCATACATTTTTTACTTTAAAAGCCTTGTTTTTTTATATTTTTTTTTTCTTTCTGTGTCTTAATTTCTTCATCTGCTTTCTGTCATTATCTTTTTCCCTTGTCCTTCTATATATTCTTCAACTTGCTGTTGGTCATTACAAACCTTTTTTAACTTTATTTTTCTTAGGGTTCTTATCTGCCATTTTGCTTGTCTGCTGATTACATTGTCTTCTCCTGAGTCATTTAGTGATAATGCACAACCCCTCCACCTCAAGCCCAAGGACTTATATGTCCCCTTGACTGACTTGCAGGAGAAGCATTATGTAAGATCATCATAGATGCCTGATCACCCTTTCCGAATCGTGAGAACCCTGAGATGAATGGAGGTTTGTTAAATATGTAATATCTATGTTCTTCAGCTGTTGAAGGCTGCTTCAAGTGGTGGTGTAACATTTCTGCTGGATTTCACTAAACATAACTTAAGGCAAAATTTGAAGCTAAGCTAAGAAAAGGGAATCAAAGCTAACTCCATTTTATTGCAGGCTATTACTTTGTTCAGTGGAAAATGAATCTCAGATGTTTAACTTTGTTAGTTTCCTTTCGTTCCCAGTCTTTGATAATGTATGGAATTGATAACTGGCTAAGAAAAATAAACCCAAGAAGGGGAAAATCTTCCTTTTGGGATAATAACCCTGGAATATCTGTGCTGGTCATTCCCACTGTGGTCGAAAGAAGAATCTGGATCACTTTCAATGGGAAACAGAAAACACTTGGTGTTTCCTTAAGAGTCACTCACTGACCAATAATAGCTGAAATACCTTTGATTCCTTATGCCATTGCTTTCTGAGTTTGCCTTTTAAATTAGAATGTATTTTACTGAATATATTCTACTCTTTCTGAGGACTAATGTGTTCACTAATTAATTATATAATAAGCTACCAGTTTAAAAGGTTTCTTTTGTTTTGAGTTATCTATTTTGATGGAAGAGTTAATAGTTATAAATGCAGTTAAACAATGAAGAATCTTTAGTCAGTTAGAAAACATTTGTAAACATAAACTGAAGTTTCTATAGTTTTAATTTAATGTCTTGTTTAAATTTCAGATGCTGAGCCAAATTATTTTTCGTTTCTTCATCTGTGATAAAATTGTTTGTCTTATAATTGGAAATAACTTTATTGAATTAAATAATAGGTGTATTGTTCATGCTCCTTTGAGTGAACTAATACTCCCACTCTAACATATTTATTGGAAAGTTCCAGATATGATTGACGTGATAGTTGATTCATATGGTGTTGTGATGGACCATTTTGTGTAACTGTCGTTCTGAATTTGGTATAGAATATTCTTCATCAGGATGATCTGTTGGACTCATCTGCCATCCTTGTTCTGTGTATTGCAGAAAGGGAAAAGGGCAGATTTTGACACTTGATTGACTGTTTTGCTAATAGTAACAACCTTTATCTGATAAACTTGATAGCACTGGTATGTCAAGATTAAGATGAAAACGGTGACTAGATTTTATATGCAATGTCGATAAGCCCATCTATAACATTTAGTGCATCCCTAATGTTTGTGTAGAGAGAGGGAAGACTTTTTAATGCTTTTGAGCCAGATAACTCTGAATTAACTCTCTGAGGGTGCTGTAGTTAGCTCAGGAAGAGTATGGAATACATTACTCTTCCATTTTTATTGTGCAATTTAAATTTCTAATGGCAAAATGCTGCATTAACAGATTTTTTTTGTTTGTGTGCTCAAGCTTGTGGTTTTGGCTGAAGGAGCTATTTTATGGACTTGATCATAAAAGTGGTGAATATGTGATTCACGCCTGATAGTTTTGTCTTACTAATGTCCAAATGTCAGTTTTGTTCTACATAAACATTCGATTATCTCTCCATTTTATTAATTTTGAATAGAAGTCTGGAGTCATTAGATGAGATTAAAGAAAACATTTTATGTCAACCAAATGCACTTTATGTTCCTAAGCTTGGTATATATCCCTTTTAAAAAAAAATATTGCTCATTATTCAGTATCTGCATGGATAGGATTAGTGGCACAGTGAGGATAAGAAGGTACATCACACTATTATTTACAGTGTAGTGCCATTCAAAGACTCTACTCCTGTCTCTGTATTTTCGTGCTAGGCAGTACAAAAACAGGTTGAAAATAGAATCCTGTCTTGAAAAACTTGCTTACATTGTAAATAACAATATAAGCTCGGTGCATCTGTCGGATAAAGATTTGAGTAATCCAGAATGTATTTATGAATCAAAAAATCAATTAATTAATCAATTTATTCCTAGGATATACATTCTTTTAAACTTGTTTTTTGTGTGTTCATGTGTGAGAGAGAGAGAGAACAAGAGGGCAAGCATGTGCTAGCAGGAGACAACTTTTGATCCCATTGGCCAGTGTAAACCAAGTTTGAGTAGTGACCTCAAATTCCTACGAATTTCATAAAAAATCATGTGAAATAAGAAAGATGACTTAAAAATCTCAACTAATACAATGGCTGAAGCTAGATTTATGAGACACAAAAAATCAGGTGTGTGAAAGAGCATGTAAATATCCAGTTTCAGGAAAAGGCTTCACCAGAAGACAATCAGTTATGAGCTACAAGCCCTTAGAAAACTTAACTGCATCTCAGACAGCTACTTTATTCCAGT
>VZTL01048752.1:0-15033 GCA_013400535.1 Scopus umbretta
CTGTTTTTGATTTTTTACCTAAATTGCACACTGGAACACGTTTTCCTTTAGGCGTTATAAAACATGGTCTCTTCAACAGACCGCAATCCTATGCAGCCCATTAGGCCTACATATTTTACAGTATAATTTGGAACAAGACTATCTGTGAATTCAGAAGTTCCTGTGGACACATGTATGCGTCATCTGGTTATTTTTCAATAATAAAAATTGAATCCTATTGCTGAAAAGTAGTCCAAATTTCCAGGAAACAACAACCCATTTCAAAAAGAGTATGAAAGAGCACAGCACCAGGCAAGTGCCTTTCACAAAGACCCAGAGACTACAAGTCCTATGATAATGTGAATGCAGCTATTTATACTGACTTCTCCTTTAGTTGCTTTTTCTTGACATTTTTATATTTCTTGGAAGTATAGCATGAAGCTGAGATATTTAGGGATCACATGCATCATCAAGCATAATTATATTGACTTATGGTTTTGGCTGGTAACGAGATTTATTAATCTTTGAGATATAATAATGTCATGGATTTGCTGAAGTCAATATCTTTCATGCCAATAAATCTTGATATTGGCAAGAGAAGTCAATGCCTACTTAGGATTTTTCCAACCATTGACAAAGCATCCTGTTAACATCAGATCTGCGATCATGCAATAAGCAGTTCCTCTGATTCTGGCAATGCAATCTGTTTTACTCAAAAAGCAAATTTCTTTCCAAGTCCCATCACTTGTGTAGCTGATGATCAGCTTTCAAGCATACAGTCAAGCAGAGAGTGACACAAAAAAAGCATTGCTTTTGTCCCTGGACAGTGGATGAATGGTACATTCTTGCACTTAAGCAAGATGATAGTACATGATGGTGCATAATTCTTGGCAGTTCCTTACAAGCCAAGCTTCGTGAGCCATTTTTTGAGACAGCTGCTTAGCCTCTTGCTATATAAAAACATAAACTTTTCAGCACGATGTTTTGAATGTGGAATACTCTTGTAAAGACTTGGAAAATAAGATTTATCTGGGTACAGTGGCCAAAAACTGGAAGAGCAAATAAAAGCTCTTCTTATTTGGTAATAGCCAAATCTGAAACTCCTAATGATACTTTTGTTGACATCATACTTGTTTGTTACATTTGCTTCAACAATGCTGTACTGTCCTTCCCCAGTGCCAACAGTGACATCTTTGATATGAAATAAAATAACAAGAACAACAATAATAATATTAAAACTTTAATTTAAAGCAAATTCTCTAACTTACTTGTTAACACTCTCTATTTCACTCCTGGTAGGTTATTCCTTCATATAACTGGTCATATCTTAAAGCTAAAATTTTCCTTTATTGTCCAATCTGATACACCTTTTCCTGACAAAATTACCTCTTCATAAGAAGGGAATGCATTTAAAAAAAAAAAAATCCCAACTTGTTAAAAACTAAAAAAATATCAAACTTGTCAAAATACTTCAAAAATTCCAACACTGATTTTTACTTTAATTCTACACTGACTAATCTGTACAACAATATACAGTGAAAGTCAATGTCTTGATGGATCACTCATGGAAAACTGAAGTAATTACCCTCATTCTAATATTCCTATTTAAATGCATGGAAAAATGATTAGCTGAAAGTTCTTTATGTAGCAGAAATGGCATCTGCTTAATATTTATGCTAATGTGAAATACCTTTTACCCTAAAGGTTAGGGGTGATACATGAATGAAAAATGAAACCAAATAAAACCAAAACAAATACAAATTCCAGCTACTTAATGCCACTTTAATTATTTTTTTTTCCTATAGCACATCTTTCTTGGGTGTAACTCAGTTTCTTAGAGGTTTCTTTTGCTAATATAAGTAGAATCCTATGAAGGTTTGGTGGGTGTTGTCCCGTCCCCCCACCCCTCCTTTTGCTGGTAATACCTGTGAGACCTAAGTTGGGTTTAATCCAATGCACAAAAGATGTCTGATAGTCTCTTTAGGGCATATTCACATCCATTCTGCATATGAGTGTGAGGTAAGAAATGGCTAACATTACCTGAGTATTGGATAACTCTCCACCTGTTCCCCATCATACAAGCTCAACAAAAGGGACCAAGAACTACGTCAGCATTTTGTCTGTCCCATGTCTATCCTGGCTTATCCAAGGGCTTACACTTCAACTGTCCTGAATAAATTTACTCTCCTTTTATAGATTGTAATGGAAAAGTATAAAAATGCTCACTTAAAAATGTTAAGGACCTTTCTGCCCATCATTACAATTGGTAGGGTGTTCTCTTCCTCTCCCTTTCCCCCCTTTTTAATCTTTTTATAATGAGTTAAATGAAGAAAAAGGTATTGAAACTGACAACTTGATTCTAGTTTTCAAAGAAATATTTGACAACTTAAAATGAGAAACTTACTGGCTGAATTTTAAATGAAAAAATATTTAAGAGGTGCAAGGAAAGAGATGTCAGGAGTTAGAAGACTCCCTCCTCTTCTCCCAAAACAAAATATTTGAGACAGGCACACTTCAGTTGCACTCTTGCCTTGATCTCTGGTGTTCCTCCTGTTCGCTCACAAATGATCCAGGACTTTTTTTCTTTTCTTTTTTTTCTATTAAGATAAGCCCACTATTCCTACTCTTTTGTTTGATAATAAAGTTACAAATGGATTAAAACAACTTATCTAAATGTAGATTCCCTTTAAGGGCAATATAGTTATTGCACATAACAAAGTAAATTATGACTAACAGAACTGAATTAAAGTCTGTGTATACTTTGCCATGAGATCAACGTGTTTATTCTCATCTACAACAGCAAAGGAACATGTTCCAGCCCCAAAGCTCACTTCCAATCCCAGCCTTCCCTAGTCTATGGCTTGGAAGGGATGTGGGAGGTGGGAAAAGAGACAGGTTACAACTTTGGATATAGGAATGGGTCAACAGTTCATGGAAAATTTAAACAGTGATGAGGACAGCGAAATAAAATAAGACTAAAAAAAGTTTACTGAAGGAATAATATTTTTTGAAAGACAAGTCTACTTTAAAGTAGAGTTCTCTTTCAGCAATTCAGATATACAGAGAAGATTTTGTATGTCTTTTCATTCCTATTCTCTATGTTGTATTCTAGGCTTATATGAGGTATTTAATGAGAAACAAGGTGTGAGTCTTACTTCACACCACCGGAACAGTAATTTTCTTCTTTCAAAGACCCACATTCAGTTTTCCTCTTGGTAACATCATATTTTTGACAGTAGGAACTTCTTTTCCATTTTAATTCTGTTTCAGTTTATATGCATTTGTTTTCTAAGAAAAAATAAATAAACTAAGAAAAATCTTTTTTCTTTTTCCTCACCAGCCACTGAATATTTTCTATTTTGCGGGAGAAAGTAGAGTGAAAAGTAAAAATACTAATTAGAAATGGAACAAGAATAAATTTGTACAAGACCCAACTAGAAAACACTCCCTTGGGAATTATATTCTCTTTACACATACTGGTTAGAAGTTCTAAACTTCTTCTGTATATAGCATATCAGTTTTGAACTTTTAACCATGTGACTTCAAATCAGGAGGAGATTTAACACTGAATCATAAAATCACCAAATAATTTAGTCTGGGTGCAACTTCTAAAGGTGACCCGGTCCAACCGTCTACCCAAAGCAGGGATGTCTTTCAAGTTTATATGCAATTTCAGACCTATATCAAGTTGCAAATGGCCTTGTCCAGTCATGTTTTGAAAATCTTTAAGGGTAGAGAACTGACAACCTCCCAGGGCTTCTGTTCCAGTGCTGAACCCTCATGGGGAAATTTTTTTCCCCCTTATGTCCAACCAAATGTCTGCTGCCACTTGTCCTTTCTCTGTGCACCTCCAAGAGGAATCCAATTTCTTTTCTAAACCCCTCCTCCCCCGCACGTTAACTGAAAATTGCAATTGTATCCCTGATTATCTTTCTCTTCTTCAGGCTGTAAACCCCACCTCTCTCAGCCTCTCTTCCTATGCTATACTCAACAGTCCCATAACCACGTTAATCACCCTCTGCTTTTTTTAGCTTTTCAGTATTATTCTTGTTTCATCTGTGAAGTGGAGTGTGATTAACAAGGTCATGGCTGACTTATGCTTAGCAAATACCTCCAAAGTTTCACTTTGAAATTCAGTGTCCTGGAAGCAGAACCCTGAAGGGCAGAGCAGTTTGCTCTCCATAACTAGTGAATCTCCCTGTAGAAATCTCAAGTAACAGCTCGGTTAATATTACAGACGTTCCCTGCCTAAATTTTATTCTTTTGGGGGGCTAATGTTATTGTAGACTACATGCCACTGAACATGCACTTTGGTGTTTCAAGAACTGCAAGGGATGGTTATAAGTGCTAGCAATGCTGGGACACCCTCTTTGGCATATGCTAGATAGAACTTCTTTTAAAAAGCTTGGCACATTTTCCATAATATATATTTGTTTTATTTATATTTGCTACTATTAACCTACACTTTTGTCTGTTCCTTTTAACTAGCTTGTCCTTCTGGTGGTCTAGACATACAAGGCTATGGGAATTATTCATTACCCACAGTCAGGCAGCTGTAGGCTCTCCAACATGTCACATGTTTCTTGACAGTAAGTTTGATCTCTATCAAAACTTCTACAAACTACTAGAAGTACTTACTCAAACACTACCTTACAAGGACTGAGTACC
Source organism: Scopus umbretta (assembly GCA_013400535.1). Taxonomy (NCBI): domain Eukaryota; kingdom Metazoa; phylum Chordata; class Aves; order Pelecaniformes; family Scopidae; genus Scopus; species Scopus umbretta. Next base: position 4,648 of record VZTL01048752.1, read on the forward strand.
TCAAAAAGAGGGGATATCAGAAGAAGAGAAGATGCTGCCCCCAAAAAGACCAAATAGGAGGGCTGTTGGGAGTGAAACAGCAACATCAAAAAAACCAGAGTGCTCAGAAGTTGAAAAGAGCTAGAACTCATCTGTAGACTCCACCAAAAAAATGTGCAAAGCTTCAAGATCCAGAAATGAGCAACTGAGCTCAGAAAGAATGTAAATTCAGTAATTTTCTAAAATATCATGGGACTGAGAGCTATGGAATCAATATGCACTAAGTCAAGATGAGTTGAGCCATAAAGTTATAGTGAGTACCTTGAAGAATACTGCATGAAATTTGGGCAGGGGGAGCAAGAGTTATCTGAGGCTGAAAAAGGAAAGTGTGACAAATTTTTTTTGACTAAGCTTAAGCTAATGAGTAAGATACAATGATGAGACAGAAGATTTCATGACAGTATCAGATAATGACTAGAAAAAAAAGATATAAAAAAGCTACTGAAAAGCCTGAAAAAAACTAGAATGGGGAAAAGATATGAAGATGTGTGCAGTCTTTCAGAAAGAAACAAAAATGCATGAAGTCTCTGTAGACACTCTGTCTGTATATCTGATAACTAAATACTGAATCTTTACAATATTTCCAGGCCTAACATTTACATGATCACCAACGGCAAGCTTATGAAGAAAAAAAAAAACAACTACATAGAAAAACAACTACATAGACAAAAGTTCAGTAAAACTGAGGGTGCCTAGTAGGGAACTAACATCTGCTGAATTACTGTATGACCATTAGTTGAAAATTAAAAGGAACTGCTAGAATATTTATTACTGCTCAATACTATACAGAGTTTTTAAAATACCAACAGAAACATATACCTTAAACAATCCATTGAGTGTCTTATGGGAATTAAAACACTCAGAGAAGAAACAGTGTTGGTACATAAGGTAATGTTGAAGACATCACCTGAACCAGGCATTAATATTTACACACAGAGGTTACATTTTACTATTAAATTATTACTTATATTTCCAGAGATTGCACTAAAGGGAAATCCCACATAAAAATGTATCATGGAATGCATTAGGTCTCTATATGATCAGTGCACTAGAAATAGTACCTGATAATGGCTCTCAGGTCAATGACCAGGACTCACACCAATTTGCAATTTTAACCTTCACCATCAAGTCCCACACAGCTTCGTTCCAAAGGTCTGAGGCATAATGGAGCCTAAGCTATTTTTGAGGTCTCACCAGAGCAGAGCAAGCGGCAGGATCACTTCCCTCCACCTGCTGGCCATGCTTCTTTTCATGCAGGCCAGGATACAGTTGGTCTTCTGGGCTGCAAGCGCACATTGTTGGCTCATGTCCAGATTTTCATCCATCAGTATCCCCAAGTCCTCCTCTGCAGGACTGTTTTCAATCCATTCATCCCCGAGACTGTGCTGATATCAGGGCTTGCCCCTTGGCCTCATTGAACCTCATGAGGGTCCCACAGGCCCACCTCTCCAGCTTGTCCCGGTCTCTTTGGATGACAACCTGTCCTTCTGGCATGTCAACTGCACCACTCAGCCTGGTGTCATCTGCAAACTTGCTGAGGGTGCACTTGATCTCGCTGTATATGTCATTGATGAAAATATTAAACAGCACTGGTCCCAGTATGGACCCCTGAGGGACACCACTTGTCACCTGTCTCCATTGGGACATGGAGCCGTTGACCACTACCAGAGGTGTCTAATTTTCAAAAACCATAACAACCCCCCCAAAACACCAAAAAAACAACAAACCAAAACACATTCTTCCTGCCTCACCACCCAACTAACCACTAGTCTTTAGACAACCTTCTTTCTTCTAAGTTTTGCTTCTGCCCATGCTTTAAGGCACTAAATCCTTTATCAGAGCTAGTATAGTGGTAGTATAGTGGTTTTAAAAAGCACATTAGAAAAAAAAAATCAGAAAATCCTTCCAATCTTTATTTGTACTTCTTTAAAACGTCTTTCCCTTTGACTTCTTGCTAGTTTATTTTAATCTGGTGAAATTGGTCTCTTTCAATACTTAGAATTAAGTCCAAACCACTAACAGCACATAAGTTTAACCATACACACCTAATTATCATTAATTTTGGTAAGGTGATCAATTTTTTTCAGTTTCTTGTTTGTTAAAATGAGATTTTTAGATGGATTTTATTGCTAGTACTGGAATTTTAGTACTGGAAACCAAACCCTATACTTTTTAGAAATAATGGTGTTATGGTTTAACACCAGTAGGCAACTAAACACCACACAGCCACTTGCTCACCCTCCCCCCGCCCCGGTGGGATGGGGGAAAGAATCAGAAAAACAAAGTAAAATCCATGGGTTGAGATAAAGGCAGTTGAATAGGACAGCAGAGAGAGAAAATAATAATAACGATAAAAGAATATACAAAAGAAGTGATGCACAATGCAACTGCTCACCACCCGCTGACCGATGCCCAGCCCGGCCCCGAGCAGCGATCGCTGCCCCCTTGCNAAAATAATTATATTGATCAAAGAGCATTTCTGTCAGCCATTGAATTATGAGGGCTCCTTATCGTGTACATTCTACCACAGGCAGGTTTTTGAAGGGTTAAAAAGGCTTTCATATAGGTGAGGATGTTGCTCTATGAACTGTAAAATCAGTATTGAAAGCAACTTGGCAAAGGATCTTAGGCCCTGGCTTAATTAAAGTTGAGCTTGTTGTGCAAGTAAACGGTACACAGTTGGGATTTGCTCTCTGCATAATTTACACATCCCTTGTTGGCTTGCTCTCAAAGCAACAGAGACTAATTCTAAGGCAAGCCTTGCCTGATTTGATTCAGGGGTCATGTCATTGGAATAAAAAGAAAGAAAAATCATGCACTGATATGTTTAGGAAAGCTTAGCTCAAAGTTTCAAAGGCCTGCACATTGTTAATCAGTATGCAGAATAAATGACATTTGGTTTGATAGTCTGCAGTAGAAGGGTTCAAGATTCTGCACACAAAACAATACAAGCGAAAGATTTAGAACAGTCTTAGTTCAATAACAGGTAGTCTATATCAGAGACTCTTAGAGTGAAGTATTGTAAGTACTTATTTTTAAATTATTGTGGTTATAGATCCTGGAGCGATCATCTGAATGTATATAAGAAAGCTACGACAAATGCATTTTTTATATTAAAAACTGTATATGTCCAACAATACCTTTCACATTTTGTGGGTCAGATGAGATCTTAGATTCCAATTTCTCTAGTGAAAAAAAATTGTATCATTTTATGTGCTCTTGGGCCCATGTGTCAGACAGTTTGATGTTTTTTGGCTTTCTACCGAGATAGTAAAGTTATTATGCTCTCCATCTGTTGTTCCTTACACTGTTGAAGTTTGGTAACTGGCAACCCATGTATTTAAGAATACATGGGGTATTTAAATACAGAGAGTCTGTAAGCTATCTGCACTTTCTGGCAGAGAAAAATATTTTCAAGTACTTCAAGCACAGAAGAATGAAAAAACTTGGGGCGTAAATTAAGCTCATGTCACGTAAAGGAAAGTTATAAGTCTGTAATGTCATCACGTTTTAGCCCAGAACTGTACTTTTAAATCATTTGAGAGTCAATGAAAATGAAGCCTTCACAAAGACTGCAAACACCTATATCCTTTGCTTATAAAGGACTAAATTCTACTTTTGATACAAAACCCAAGGGAGAAACACACAGTTGCAGTTGTATCAAGCAGTAACTCAAAGGCAAGGGACATACTCAGTGACAGCTTTATGGTGGTCCAGATCATTCCCACCTCTGTGTCAGCTCAGGCACACTGACTAGCAGAAAAAGGAGCAGTGAGGAAGGGTGTCTACCTCATTTCTCATCCACGGCTAGCACCACTGGTTTGCTCCCCACCGGGCTATAACTTATAGCCCAGGCCAGTGGTGCAGAAGACTTAGGGATGCTTTATATGATTCTTCCTCTGGCAATAGGTATCAGCCACAATCTGGGTCAAAAATGAGCAAGGTGATACTTCACTATTACATGCCTAGTCTTGTGTTTGAAACATTAATGCAAGAATGCAAATGTAAGATTCTATAAAGAATAAAAGAAAAAAAAAAGCTTTCCTTTGTCTTTTAAAGGTTTCAGTGCTGTAAAATAGATACTGCGAAAATATGCAAGCAAAGATGTAAAAACTATTTAAACTCAGATAAAAAACAAAGCAGTAAAGCAATTTAGCTGTAAAAAAAAAAAAAGGCCATAAAAATATGCCACTGAAAAAGGTAAAATTTTTCTACTGCATGCTGATCACAATCACACAATGAATCATGATTTATAACACAATCTTTGCAAATAGACTTTGTGCATTGGATTGTTCTAACAGGTCATGTTTTTTTATATAGCTTCAGAATCCTCCTTTCATAATGACAAAACTTAATGTACAGACCTTGAGATTACTACTTGGTCATAAAACAAGGTGATTCCTCTTGCTTAAAATGAATTAATCTTCGAAAGTCATTCTCCTCAAGATATAAGACATACTGCTCATACTTTTGCCCTCTTCTCTGCAGGTCATTGCTCAGATGGAATTTCTGTTTTCATACAAAGTGAGTGACATGAACGTATTCACAGGCAACTTTTTTTCACATGGCAAGGGACTTACTGGGAACTGCATGTAGACCAAGTAGCATCTTAAAGGAAAACATCACAGAAAATGCCGCATAATAGTAGATCTCACCTTGGAAAATCTGCCTCAACATACAGTAATATCATATATACTGGCATCAGATTGTAGATTATTTTACATAACCAAAATGATAGACCTTAATGACCAGTATATTTTGTATTTTAGGTTTTTCAGTTAAAAAAAAAAAAAGTCAGGTTTATTCATATACTTGAAATATTTTTCAAGTAGCATTTTTGGCCAAAGATCAACAGAATTTTTGCCTACCCTTATTCAATCCTAAACCCATAGAAAATCCAAATACTTTTTTGTTTATCCCATAATACCTTCTAATTTCAGCAACAGCTCTGCTCTTAAAAGAAAAATGGGAGATACAGTGGAGGTTAAAAAAAACAAAAGTGAAAAGAACCCCCAAAAACAAGAACAAAAAAGCTTTCTTGGTTTTGTAAAAACATTCATAAATTTTACTTTGCTAAAATTTGGCAACATGCAATGATACTCCCCCTTGGGAATATCTATCTAGATTTAGATCTCTGTTTTAGATTCTAAAACAAACCCCAGACGTTAGAAATTTTTAGAACTAGATGTGAAATCTCATTAGTACCTTGATTCTGTCAATTCTGTCAATTATAGTATTTCTAATGCAAACCTTTTTATTAATACCAGTGTTAGACATTAATGCTTTCTGCCATTTAAAGTTACAATTTCATTGTTACAGATGGCACACATCATTGATTCCATACCTAATAATTCTCAGGTTAACAGTCATCAACTGCATTAGCTTGGGAAGAACAATAATAATCAGTGATGGAATTTTTTACCACTGCAGTCACTCTTGGCTTTTTAAAGGCATATAGCATACACTACTAGTCTCAGTGGTGTGGAAGACATTGGATATATTTAAAAAAAAACAAAAAAAAAAACAACTAATGACCCATCAGGTTATAAGTTTTTTGGAGCTAGTCCAGCACAAGCTATCATGATTTTCTATCTTAATTTAGCATATTTATTGATCTTTCTTTGTAGACCATTACTTCTATATCGTTACAGAGAACAATCAGACTAAAATCAAGTCATTCCAGCCAACACAAACAATTGGAGGATACATGTATGCCACCAAATAACACAGATTTCTAGTTTGATCGTGGGTCACATCCCACCTCATGCTTTAACCCCAGCTGGCAACTAAGCACCACACAGCTGCTCACTCACGCCCCCCACAGTAGGAAGGGGGAGAGAATCGGAAAGGTAAATGTGAGAAAACTCATGGGTTGAGATAAAGACAGTTTAACAAGTAAAGCAAAAGCTGCATGCGCAAGTGAACCAAAACAAGGATTTTGTTCACTACTTTCCATCAGCAGGCAGGTGTTCAGCCATCTCCAGGAAAGCAGGGCTCCGTCACACGTAACGGTTACTTGGCAAGACAAATGCCATCGCTCCGAACGTCCCCTGCTTCCTTCTTCTTCCCCAGGTTTATATGTTAATCATGACATCACATGATATGGAATAATCCTTTGGTCAGTTGGGATCAGCTGTCCCGGCTGCATCCCCTCCCAACTTCTTGTGCACCCTCAGCCTGCTCGCTGGTGGGGTGGGGTGGGAAGCAGAAAAGGCCTTGACTCTGTGTAAGCAGTGCTCAGCAGTAACAAAAACATCCCTGTATTATCAACACTGTTTTGTTCACAAATCCAAAACATAACCCCATACTAGCTATTATGAAGAAAATTAACTCTATGCCAGCCAAAACCAGCACGTCCCACTGACTACCTGTGTCTCTCTAAATGTTCACTCAAACACCACTGAGGTGAGGTTGTAGGGACTTGATTCAGCTTTTCCTTCCAAGGGACAATATAAATGAGACAGCACCACTTAATGTCACCTTTTGCCAGGACCAGCCCTCCTTTTGGAGAAGTTGACTACTGTTGTCTGTCATGCCCTTGACATTATGCCATAAACCACCACTCTGTTGGGCTGTGACTTAGCCTTCTCTCTATATAAGGTTACAGACTGAGCTTCTCCCCTTCTGTGCCACACCCAATGCTCATATGTCTGGGAATGATGTAGACCAGGGGTGACCAATGTGTACATGGTAGGAACACCATCAAGTCAGCCTCGAGAGGATTAATGGGAATGACGTGAACTCGAGGCACTCTGGACCTCTTTATTCTGCAAGCCAGAGATCAATCTCTAACCAATGATTTACTATTGTAGGTTCAACTAATGATTTCCTCTTTCAGTGCACATCTTTCTAATATCAAGCTGTCCAGCTTTGTTGCTGTTGCACCAGAACCTGATAGTACATCCTATATCTAGTAGGATAGTACATACTGCATCCTTACTACAAAAAAAGATATCCCCACCATGACAAGATTTCTTTGTAAACTAAAACTGCATCTGTTTTTTTAACTATGCCATATAACAAATCTAAATTTGTTATTGCCTGACTCTATTAATAGATGCTTTGTTTTCCACTTCTGATTTTCTCTTCCAGTTTAGTAATCAACATATTTTATAAATATGTAGCATTTTTCCCAAGAAATTCCTGAAACTCTTCACTCAGCATAAGCAAGGCTACTAATGACCAGTGACACACTCAATAGATCCTCCTTCCTATAGTCAGTGCACTGTCATTGATCATTCAGTAGTTTTGGGTTATTGCCTGTCAGTTTTTCATCCACCAAAGGATATTTAAATTTAAGTCAATGGGAAATATATTTCCAAGTGAAATTTCGTATGATCTCATAGCAAATGAAAATATATTAAATCTAGATAACTTTGTCTCCTAACTACAAGGATGTGATCAAATGAAGGGATGTCATGAAACAGAGGCCATTACTCTTCCTCTGGGTGGTTCCCCTAGCTTGTTGGTTCCTTTCAAGCTTACGACTTCATCGTACTAAGAACTAACTTTAAATTTCTGGAAAGAACATTATACATAATGTAATATTTGGTAACTTGTGACTTCTCAGTTACTTCTTATGTTACCCAAACACAAGATTGCCACATTAGTTTTATTGAAATGCTTCACCTTGTCAAAAGCATGCAAAAATTCACAAAATTTTAACAGTAAGCTCACCAGTTCAAACCAAATTTATTTCCAATGATCCAATCTTATCAAATTATAGATGTACATAATACTTGTAAAGCTTGTTCAGTGGAGAGAGTTTATATCTGCAGTCTCAAGTTTCATTTTTAATGTGGTGAAAAAAATGTCCTAAGACAGAGATCAAGCATGGAAAACTCCAAACCAGAAATTTAAGTCTGGTAAAACTATAAGCTACAGGAAGCAGGCTTTAATAATGGCAAGCATTAAGCAACCTTATTTCCTTGCTAGTTTGCCTAAAATTATTCTGTCAGAAGCAATTTGCCTATTTCCCCTTCAATACATATGCTTTAGGAAAGAAGGAACAATTATTTTATAAAATGCAGTAACACCAGACCATATTTTGGGAGAGGATGTGATTACACTGTTTTACAAGAACTGCAACATAGAGGACAATTTCGTAAAGTCAGATTTGGTCTGGACATCACTAGCTGTCACTTCTGAAAGCAGCTTATGAAAGGTGAAATAGAATGTCAAAAACTTTAAGTGATCAAACCTTAGATTTACAACTTTTCCAAGAGAACAAGCTTTATGTAATGTTCTCTTAATGCGATCATTTATCCTCCTTTGCCTTCACCAACCAGCCCTACAAATTGTCTCAAGCTCCTTATAGATTTACCAACCAAGCACTGACTAGCCTTCACTGTGCCTTGTCCTTTATCACGGTGTGGGAAGACAATGAAACACTATGGCCATGATATACTATGTTTTCTGTAACATTAACGCTGACCAGTAATATTCAAAGAGCAGTCCTCTCACCAGTAATTGAAGAAAAGAACAATACATCTGCCTCGTGTACTAGGCAGACACTCCAATATCTCACAAAAGGAAGAGGCTTGTAATACCATGTTCCTTTATCCTTATTTAAGAGAGAAAAAGTGCCATAGCAAGATGTGTGGCAATGCCCCTCTAACCTCCTGAGCTGCCCAGTTCCTCCCACATTCTGGATTCCTGTACGCCATAGCTCTGGATACGGAGCAAAATGTTTGCTTTTGTTTTGCAACCCCTCTTGCCCTGCCCTGGCACAGTGCCATTTAAGCATATTTCTTTGAAACTGTTCCCATTGTCCTAGCCTGTTTTTTTTTCTGGAAGTGCTCCTTCAGTAAAATGTTTTGGCTTGGAGACAGGTATGTATCTGCTCTTCCTCTGCAGTTACCCCTATTTATAACCCAGGTGTTAGCAGCTGTCTTCTTGGAGTCATCAGCCACAGCTACCTTAAATAATCTGCAGGTCTGAAAAAATATTGCTTCACTGAATTTGCTGGCCAAGGGAGACTGATGGTAGGGTGGACAGTCAGCACGAGAGCTTTATTTCAGACTTGCTCCATTTTATCCGCTAATTCTTCTTTCTTATAACCTGCCTCCAGGGAGGAATAAAATGCAAATCTTGTCTTCTATAGACTGCAGGTGACTGCAACAGGAAAGAAAATTTCCTATCATGACCAAGTGTAATAACTGGAATGATCTCTGGAGGTTTATTAATTTATATAGGAGACAAACTAATAATTTCATTTAACTTGTAAAGGCCCACCTAACTGGGAAAAAATAATAAATAAAAAGATCCAAGAGCTGGCTTCAGGTCAGCTAAATTTACAACTTCCTTTTACAAATGCAAGTTCTATATATACACTAGAATTTTAATTAAACCCAAATATGTTGTGTAATCTCAGTTAATGATATACAAGTATCTATGACACTTAGAAAATCTGATGGATTTATAACTTGCTGTTTAATGATCACTTCGTGATCCATCTCCAGGTATATCAATTCTCTTAAAATGCTGGCTGTTAGATATAAGGTCTATAAGGGAAATGCTTAAATACTGGTATAAAAATGTCTGTGATAAAACCAGAAGCTCTGAATTTCATGGTACTTTAATGCTGCCTCTGAAGTAATGGAAAAGCCATTTTCCAGCACTTGCTTCAAGGACTCCACTAATAACATTTTCCACAAAGGACCTATCTTTTCTTAAATAAGTTATTGTGAAGTTATTCTAAAGTATTTAAAATCATGCGACTAAATTTGATCAGAGCTTCTCAGCCTTTTAATTCTGTCTAATGAAAGATTTCTTAAATGATTTTTAATCATAGTTTCTATTGCAACTTGATATGCAGTCCAATAACAAGATACTATTATCAAGTTATTGCTTTAATATCTCCTATGACTCTTCTGTACAACTTACTCTACCAGTCTACCATCATGAACTAGTTTAAAAATTCATTTCTGGCCAAAGCTGAAAACTGATTTGGTGGCTTCAGACAAATCAGTCATCTAACCTTCACTGCAAAAAAGCACTGTGCTGCTTGATATTTAGCAGCTATTGCAAAGAAATAAGGGGGGCTTGCATAGTGTCAAAATACGCTGACAGAGCTGTGCATGAAAACACATACAAATATTCAGTGCTTGCCTGGAATACAGACAGAAGGAAAACAAGTATTATAATGGAAAGTGCAGCAACTCATCAGCAGCAATATGCATGTCCTGCTGGCTCTGCATAGAGGATACGCTCCACTCCCCATCATATCACTGAAAGAGACATGCTGCAGCTACGTAAGAGCCTGCTCACTTTCAGCAGCCAATTAACTAAACCAAATTTTATTCTGGAGATAGCAGTGAAGACTATGCTGAATGAATATTTTAAAAA
>VZTL01048752.1:15058-28729 GCA_013400535.1 Scopus umbretta
AAAAAAAAAAAAAAAATGCAGACTAGAAATAGAATAGGGATTCTTCAAAAAATGCTGACTTTCCTTTTTCAAGAGACAGCAATTTCTTTTAATCTCTAGCACTGAGTACATAAATTTATTTTGAACCCAACCCATGAGGCCTGAATCTAATCAAGACTTAAAGTCTTTGGGCCTGAGGACTATGCTTTCTTAAAAATCATTTGATGCAAAATTACTCACGAGCTACCATAACAACTTTCAGAGATGTGAGATCCAGACTCTCTTCTGTCTTCCAGGAATTTCAACTGAAGCTTAAGGGCCTTTGGATCTCCCTCATTCAATCTACCCAAAGAATATAAATCTGTGCTGCTCCTTCTTCTGATTTGCAACCCATAACTGTATAGGTAAAGGCACCTTCAGATGTACTTTTCCAAGTCAAATCCTTATATCGGAACTGCAGAAGCCTATATGTGCTTGCCTCCTGCCAAGTGTTCTCGCTCCACTTGAGCTTCCTTCCCTCCAGCTCACAGAGGAGTGTTTCCTTGACAAAAGAAAGAGATGCAGCTTTTCTTCTTCTCTGGGGAGCCATCCTGCAAAATATGCCATTCCCTGTGTATTTTTAGCTCCTTTAGTCTGAGAGGGTTAAAGAGGGAAAATATCTTGTCCTCGGACACCAAAAGGCAAGTTTCCTTTAAACTCCCCTGCTCGTCTATCTGGAAGATTGAACTCCAAATAGTTGCCATAAAAACTGGCTGAAAAGACCCCAAAACATTGAAAACCCATCCCCAGAAGAAAATAAATATTTTTTTTTAATAAAGTTTCAGAACATCTGAAATTTAAACCCTTCATCGAGACCTCTTTCTACCAACTGAATACTCAGATACAACATTTTCATGAGTTTATTCAGTTTCCAAGTTAAAGAGCAATTGAACTAATTTCTGATTTGCTAGGTAACAGGTTTACTAACTACAAATGTAATCAGCATTGGCCATAAAGTGGGAGACAGACAAAACAACCGTTTTCAAAGGGAAAAAAAGTTATCTTACTGACATTAATATCTGTATACAGTATCAGTTGCCCAGAAGCCCACCAACAACCTTCCATGACTCCACAGGTTATCATTCTGCCCAAAGAAGACAAGGTCAGTGTGAAACACAGTACACCAAAGGCACCATATTCGAATTCAGAAAATTACCTCTCCAGCTGTTAAAAATGTATTTCAAGATTTAATGTGTTAAGGCTACCACAAAATGCTAGGGACTGAAGTGAGTTGGCCAAACCTCCAGTTCATTATTGAATAGCTTGACAGGTATGAAATTCTTTGCTATCTTGGGCTGGAATGGTTCAAACTGATGACTCTTAAATGGTCAATAACCCACAAAATGATAAAGCATTACAGCATTATCTTGTGATTATTTCTTAATTCTGTATACTTGCTTCAGAAGCATTTAGTTTTATTTTTTTTTCCTTCATATAGTTCCATAGCAAAAGTATTAACTGATATGAGCAAATGTTCTGAGTTTCAGAATGCAAAACATTTCCCCCAGTAAGCTAAAGCTCAGCAATACTGAAGCATAATACCATTTCTACAGTCGGTCATATTCATAATATTTTTAAAAATTACCTCTACATTTAAATGCATTGAATATGTAATAATATATATTTGTAATATCTAGATCTATCTATCTATCTAAATATCTAGATATATTTTGTTAGCCTCATTTTCAATGAAGAGGTGAACCAGAGGTCACATTGTCAGTACTAGAATTATATGGACAACAGGAGAAAAGAGCCTCCTAAAAATTTTTATGGAATCTAAATCCACAATGAACTGATTAAAGAAGTCATAGAATTTACTAGTTTTGCTAATGAATAGAAAAATTATGGCTATTTCATGTCTTCACGACAAAGCATACTGATGCAATACAAAGGCTCCATTATTTCTTACCTGCACAGCCACTAGCAATATTAGCTTCAAGTGTACATGAGTTTTTAGCTTAAAAGGTAACATATACACTCCACACAGGATACTGGTCTGAATTATCTAGGCACAGCACAGCTACCTTTGAACTTAGGGCCTATGAGGGCTGTGTTTAGAATATGGTATTATCCTCCACAAGTAATTAACTTCATTCACATGGTATTCCTGCAAAAAAATTATTACTGTCCTGATTAATCAGAGATGAAAAGGCCTGAATCCATGTTTCCAACATTATCAAAGAGAAAAGTAACATATTCCTGAAGTTTTTATGCCTGTAGGCAAATGAAATACTAAGAAATTATCTATGGACACAACATTGATTTACACATACATGTCAGACAGCTACAGCAAGCCAATACATGCAGACCTTCAGCATAACTATAAGTTGCAAAAGATAAATGTGAGAACAAGCATTTCTCTGCTGCAGCCCCAACCCCATCCCTCCTACCTGGCTACACTTCCTAAATCTTTAAACTGCTCTGGCAGATCCATCATTTTCTCAGTAATTCAGAAATTGGCAGCACTTGGTGGCAAGATGCAGAGAAAGGTCCAAGATAGATAGTTAGCCATATTTTTGGTGCTACTAAGATAAACTGATCTTGCAGTAACCAAAAGGTTTTCTTATCAAAATGCTACCAAAAAGTACCTGACCTTTAAGGGGCAGGTCTTTTGCTACATAATAGGAAGACAAACAAACAAACAAAGAAAACCTTTTATTTTACGGTAGAAGAAATTTCCTTGCCATCTAAATGATCACACTAACAGTGATGCGTTCAGTCTGACAAAATGACATTTTCGAATCAGGCAGAGCAAGAGCTGAACAACCATAGTATTTCCTGCAAACAATGGGTGTTCATATGGCTCCATAGGCGACTGGGGCTGATGGTAATTGCAATTACAATCGGTGTTCTTCTGTGCTTACTTACTTTGGGGAAACTCTAAAAGCAAGTGTTATGTTAAAGAGTCTGTGAATATTGACTGTACAAATGTTTGACATACCCTAGTCGCAATAAAATGAGCTCCTTTAGGCCTGAACAGGCAGCCTTTAGTTACAGAAGGGCACAGACTTGTCAAAGTTTGCCCTTGACCCAAGTGGAAATCATAGGCTGAAAGACACAAACACATGACATGGGAGGAAAAACCAGCTAACAACAGAAGGGCACGCTCCCCCAAAGGGCACTGCTGGCAGAGGTGTGCCCTGGAGATCAGAAAAATCATTTCTTCCTATGGAAGTGAGATTATGGCCTTTCCAGGCTACTCATATACTGAAATAACAGTGTAACACCCACACAAAATGAAAGGTGCATTTTATACCTCTCTATATTACACTTATTGCTAGAACATGGGAAATGGCTCATTTAACTAATAACACTGCAGATCAGCTCAGCAACAGTATTAGGAGTAGTTAAAAAGATTATTTAAATAGCCTGAACACTGTAACATTTTTACAGCATGCAGCAAGCAAAGAAGGAAGAAGCACCCAAATGGAACATAATCTAAATCCAAGGAGAGAAAACATCTGGAAGTAGGAATATATATATATATTAGAAATTATACTTAATTAAATTTAATTGCTTTTCAGACAGCTCCATAAGATGGTTTCTCTACACTCACTGCTCTCCAGCACTATCATATGACATTTAGGGCTACCTTAGAATGTGAGGGAGGACTGAAATTTTCCAAATTTCAAGTTAACAAATAATAGTGCTGATAAAGGAAAATATTTAATATAATAAGAAATACAATCATTATCAGGTTCTTAATAAAAGATATTCCACACAAAGTTCATGCTATAATAATTGCTATTTTGAGATGAAATTTCTGAGCAGAAAATCAGATGTCATACAATACAAATTAATCCATGGAAAATACCAATGGATTTGATTGCTATTTTCAAATATTTGCTGGAAGCTGTTTATTGACTGAGGATGCATCATTAATATAAACAAACATTGTAACTGCAACTCATCATTAATAATATAGACAGAATAAATCAATTCATCGAGAAATTTAAAGTTTCATGCAATTGATTATTATTTAAAAACACTGGAAATTAAACATCATTTAATACAAACACAGGATTTGCAGTAGTCTTCAGATGTATCCCACGTTCTAGCTAATTCTGTGATATGTACAGAGTAGAAAAATCTATTCCAGTGTTGACTTCTATTTTTCAGTTCTGGTAATCAGGCTTAGTTTACCCCGATTTATGATTTCTTGTACCTACTCAAGAGTCATCAGGGCGACTTGTAAAAAATTTATTATATAAAAAAAAAAAGAAAAGATGCACCCAGAGTTTACATAACTTTTTTTTTTGAGTGTTTTTGTTGTATTTAGTTTCAGAAAAAAAGCTTTAGAACTTCCATTTTGCACTAACAAAATTTGATTTTTTCTTAAAATGGGAGACAATATGCTCATATAGACAAATTAAATTAGGATACAGGTTATTCAGAAAAAGACCTCTGGTTGTAAGACTGAGCAACTGTCTTCTGTACTATGTTTCAAGAAGAAAAAAAAAAAAAAAACAAACCAAAACAAAATGCCACAAAAAACAAACCAAAATAACCCTCCAACTCAAAACTAAGACCCACCCCACCCAATCCTTCAGTATGTTCCCTCTGACCTAAAGAAAAATAACTTTCCATTCCTGTTTGGTGTTCTGTTAACTTAGTCATCATTTTGCAGGTAGTCCAGCAGTTTCCATTCCTGACAAGGACATAAAGCAGATAAACAAGATGTGTCACATTGTCTGCTAGCTGCATTATATATCTTTAAAATTGTCCAGATACTGTTTTTCATCATTCTATATATGAAACAGGGTTGGATATCATATACCTCCCCTTGGGGATGCATAAAGACTAACACCCACAAAATTCTTGCGTCATTTGTTTCAGGCTTGGGATTCCCCCTGCCCCCACAAAAGCTGGAGAGATACTGCAGTGAAAAAAAATAAATCATGCCTTAAGGACGTTGCCATGTCAAATTTAATTCTGCATTTACATATTTAATGTCCGGGAAGTCAGAATACTGGACAAATCAGAACCTTAACTTGCATAGATGGTTAAATGTTTGCATTTCACATTGTTTAGGTTCTCTGCTGAAGAGTCTGGTCCTTATTTGTAGAAATGATATAGGTCCAAATTTCTTAGCTGTGAGTCCAAGCAGGAGCTGTATTTTGAACCAAACAGTACCCCACAAAGCATGATCCCAGACATCTCAGATCAGGCAAATAACTTTAATTGCTATTTTTGACTGTATTTATTTACCTCAGTTCTAGACTTCCTACTACTCGTAAAACAGTTCTTGCAATGCTTTCTATGGTAAAACTCTGGAAAACCTAACCTTTAAATGGTGATGATACCAATAGCATTTCACAACAGTATTGTTGCCAGGTTTGTTAACATTTAAATGTTTGCACTGTGTAATGATAAAACTCATTAGAAAACTCACAAGGATATAAATTGTTCTATCTGAACAATTCAAGGATTTGAATAACACGCAGTAAAGCAGGTATAAGGACTGTACAAGAATGAACAGGAGAGGGGAAGAAAAAAGGAACAATTCTTCCTGAATGAATTAAGAATTTGGGGGTGAATAAACATAGTGTATGCAATATAATTACAATGTATACGCACAAGAAGATTAAATGGAGATCATGAAGAAGACTTTCACAACATCTCCTAGCTCCTGAAAACTAAATTTTATGACCCTAATAAGGCTACTTTAACACTGCTTTTGTGTATGGTATTATATAAATATTATATAATCTTGACTTATTTATGATTTATATGATGTCTACACACACACACACATTCCCCAACAAACATACCTTCACATTATTATTTCATAGTACATATTTTATTATTTCTGTTTCACTTACACCTGGAATATTTTGGTTTCGGCATCTGCCAGGTGCAAGATGAAGAGCAGATTACAATGCACTGTACTATCACAGCACGTAAAGCAAGCTCATGTGTTTTTATACTACACCGCATTAAGAGCATATAGTGCAGAAACAGTGCAACCCAGTACAATATCAGCGCTCTTGTAGGAAGCTTTTACTGTCACCATTTTCTCCAGGGTGCTGGGCTGGCTCCTACCCTCTGTAATCTTGCATTTTGTCCCAGCTCTGTGTCGAATCTATGAATGACCTTGGGTACCTCCTTTCAGCTTACCACAACACTGGTTTTCCTTACGGTCTTTGACTGGCCTGTTTGTGAATTTGTGGAAGACGGATGCTCATTAACACGTATAATGCCAAATATGATAAAACCGATTTAGAAAGGAGCCTCTAGGTACTACTATAATACAAAAAAATAAGTACTTTTTTCTCTATTCTTGATAAAGATAGGTCAGAGCTGTTAATGCTTTATATGCAAAGCCCCAGAGAATTTAATATGAATATCAAATCAGTTCCCCTCCTTTACTGCTATTGCTAAAGAGAAGGGGGTTTTTATGTCTTTCCCTTTAACGACAACATCAAAGAACTAAGGAAAACAAATTTTGCATTAGGAAGGCTGTGTCAAAAAATATTTCACTTCAAACAAAGCACCACACATAGAGCTGACAAGATGAGAGATTTAAACACTAATTAGCATCAGTTTCTTTATTGAATTATGATTTCAAGAAAATGTTGTGTGACCCTCTGATTTAAATACTGTTTTCCCTCCGAACACGTTTTCCATTGCCAAAATGAGTTCTTAGATCTGTAGGCATGGATCGCACATTTTGAAAGTTTGATTCTTACAGATTAGCCCCTGTTTCCAGATTTATAACCAAAGGCTGAGATGACTGTATTCATCACAGTATGCATATTCAAGACCAGAACTGTTACAGAGTATGCAAGGCACTATCTCTATATCACATTTCTATGTAAGAAACAACTAATTTCTTCATACATGTTGAATGGGCAATAGAAAAGATATAGTATTTACACTCTTTCAACTAGACGTCTCACCTGACAAGCAGGCAAATATGGTCTGGACTCCAAACTTCCCCAGGAAGACTCTACACCAATGGCGAAACTACACATAAGTGACTTCTCTTTCCTACAAACTTATCAGAATCACCCATTTGTCTCAATGATCACACAGATGTAGAGGTTTGCAAAAGCATTACAGGTTAATTCACATCTACCTCATGTAAATCCTTCTCTTTAATATTTATGTGTAAAAAACAGATTTCCTGGATGAATGATTTTAAGGAGAAGTGGGAGCTATGAATGCTTTTCTGTACAGCTTTCCCACATGTAACGAGAAAGGAGATTTACACAGGGTGGATGAAAACTGACCTAAACCAATTTCATGATAGGGGGCCATACACAGAGTGAATGCTGGAAGTCTCAGTTAATAAGGATTGTAAGCAGGTGTATTGTGACTGAGATGCCAGAACATCAGAAAGGCACCCAGGGGACTAGCTCACCTCTATCCTAATGAGGTTTCCTTGACAAAGTAGAAATATGATGATACAGGCAGTCTATATATATAATTTATGAATTCTTGGCACCATTAGAATGTTGACATGTAATTGCTTTAAGAAAGAGTGCATGTCTGTGGGAAAGGGGACTGTAACATGCCCCTGTGGCAAGCAGGATCAGGTGAAGGGGTTAACTCTAACATTGCTGCCCTGACCCAAGAGTGGGCTGGCTAAGCAAGCTGCCTAGATGGGCAACCACTTTGTCAAAGGTTCTGTGCAAAGGGGTGCTGAAGTGGTCAATGAAGAAGTCACTAATGCACAATACTAGAACTGAGCCCCTAATGAGTATTAGAGCCATGCAGAAAGTGAAAAACCTGCTTTCTCAGTAGGTGGAATCCTGTCTAAGTACAGGGTCAAAGGGTGAAAACGAGTGGGTTTAAAACAGGAGAAGGGTTCTGAAGAACTTTGAGGCAACGGAGAAAATATGCTAAAGGGATTCCTACTTTTTGCATTCCTTGTGCAAGATTACATTCTAATCCTATGCAACATGAGCAAATCCATGCATTATAGCCTCCCATGCACCCCTGAAAAGATAAATTGTAAATATTGAGCATTCAGCAGGCAGAGTTACTAGAGCATGTAAGTGATTTTAAGGTCAGCCTGAAAGCATAGTTCTCATGAAGAGAAGGCAAAAACTTCTACTTAAACATTAAAAAAAGGGAAAACCAAAACAAAACCAACCCAAAAAACCAAACAAACAAAAAAAGAAAAGTAAATGAAGAAAGAATCCTGTCACTTCATACACCAAGAGAAGATTCAAAGCACAACAGTCCAGTAGGTAAACTCCAACAGTGTGGAGTTGCTACAGTATTGTGACAGCTCCTAAACTTTGATGGCAAAACATAGTGTCTCTGTCAGGAAACAGCAGCAACTGGGATTAGAGCTCAAAGTCATGGTCATAACTCGCTTTCAAAACAGATACAACCCATTTTCCTGCAAGGATACTGGGCCAGCTTTTAGATCTCAATATTTTCAGAAAAGGAAAAGTAACAAACACAGCATTAAACAAAAAAAACCCAGGATGTAAGTCTGTATTGGGTTTTCATGGTAAGGTTTTGGTAGCAAGGGGGGCTGCAGGAGTGGCTTCTGTGAGAAGCTTCCCCTATGTCCAACAGAGCCAACGCCAGCCAGCTCCAAGACAGACCCGCTGCCGGCCAAAGCTGAGCCCATCAGTGATGGTGGCAGCACCTCTGGGATAACATATTTAAGAAGGAGGGAGCGGGGGAGAAACAGGGACACAAACTGCCGCTGGAGTGAGGAGTGAGAATACGCAAGAGGAACAACTCTGCAGACACCAAGGTCAGTGAAGAAGGACGAGGAGGAGGTGCTCCAGGCACCGGAGCAGAGATTCCCCTGCAGCCCATGGTGAAGCCCATGGTGAAGCCCATGGTGAGGCAGGCTGGCCCCCTGCAGCCCATGGAGGTCCACAGTGGAGCAGATATCCACCTGCAGCCCATGGAGCACCCCACGCTGGAGCAAGTAGATGGGCCCAAAGGAGGCTGGGACCCCATGGGAAGCCCATGCTGGGGCAGGGTCCTGGCAGAACCTGTGGACCCATGGAGAGAGAGGAGCCCACACTGGAGCAGGTTTGCTGGCAGCACTTGTGACCCCGTGAGGGACCCATGCTAGAGCATTGTGCTCCTGAAGGACTGCATCTCGTGGAAGGGACCCATGCTGGAGCAGTTCGTGAAGAACTGTAGCTCGTGGGAAAGACCCATGTTAGAGAAGTTCATGGAGGACTGTCTGCCATGGGAGGGCCCCCACGCTGGAGCTGGGGAAGAGTGTGAGGAGTCCTCCCCTGAGGAGGAAGGAATGGCAGAGACAACATGTGATGAATTGACCACAACCCCCATTCCCATACCCCTCTGTCGCTGAGGGGAAGGAGGTATAGAAAACTGGGAGTGAAGTTGAGCCCAGGGAGAAGGGAGGGGTGGGGGGAAGGTGTTTTAAGATTTGATTTTATTTCTCACCACCCTACTCAGTTTTGATCAGTAATAAATTAAACTGATTTTCCCCAAGTCGAGCCTGTTTTGTCTGTGATGGTAATTGGTGAGTGATCTCCCTGTCCTTATATCAACCCATGAGCTTTTTTCATTTTATTTTCTCTCCCCTGTCCAGTTGAGAATGGCAGTGATAGAGCTGCTTTGGTGAGCACCTGGTGTCCAGCCAGGGTCAACCCACCACAAAGGCTCTAGCTGATCTTCCTGTGTGCTAAAGTGAATATTTAAAGTTTATAGAAAGAAGTAAATGAGTAATACTCAGAGTAAGATATGTAGAGAGATACTGAGGACTGCTGTGGTCCCTTTCCTACGCCACTTGCCTTACCAATTGGCATGGTTACGTGCTTGCTGCTCAATGTCTTTTAATCACAGAATGGCTATTTTTCTACCCTGCATAGGAGGTGTGCCTGGCTTTTTAGAATACTGATCTGCAAAAACAATTAGAACACTGTTTACCAGATCACACAAAATGCGCAAACAATAGAGCACATCTATGCAAAGCACAGGCCTCAGAGATAAAAGGATTATTTCAAATTAAACAATCACGATTCTTCCTCTGCAATTTATACCACTGCGTTGTGTGTTAGAATACTGAAAGCCTACCTCAGTATTTTGGTCATAATGAGCTTTAGGACATCTCTAGGGACACTTCTGTGACTTGTTTCAAAATACACAAGTTCTGTTTTGTTGAGTGATATCATGGGTTTGTCCCTCTGGTTCATTAGAAGGCAATGAAAAAAAAGCCAAAGAAAAACATTTTGAATAATTTCAAACACAAAGGAAAAGATTAAAAATATATATATAAAATCAGATGGCATAATGCCACAACTGTTTCAGAGGATCTGTCCTTATGAATTAATCATAGATGTCTAGACTTGCAAGAAGACCTTCTATTATAAAAATAAAATATATCGGGAGTGTGAATGGCCTTGATCCATTTAAAGTATTTATCAACTGACAGTTGAAGTTTACGCTGAAAGGTTGCAGCAAAATCAACCTGATTTTCAAAACATATTCAAAAAACCTCACCCTGCTCTTTTTTTTGGGGGAAAAAAACCCCAACAAACCAAACCTCACAAACAACTCCGTGTGTGTTTTAAGGAGGGTGATTGTTGTGTTGTGGACTGCTGAGACAAATAAGCAGCTAAATGCAGGCATTTATCCCATATGAAGTTAAACCCACACTATTTATGTTCAGCTTTCACTGAAGCTCTAACAGATTTGAAGACTAAAGTTGCCTGATTAATCCCAGAAGTGACAGTACTATAATTTAGTGAACAAGAACTCAGCAACCTACAGAAACGCTCCTACCATGTCCTCATGGAGCAGTACCACAGTTTGAAGAAATTAATGTTGAAAGCTTAGGACTACATTCACTCTTACTTTCCAGAGTTAGTTTATACCCCTCAGAGAGCACAAAGCCTGGTATTCTAGCCTTAAATGACAACCAAAACATCCAAGGAAGGTGTTTTTTTTCCACTAGTGGAAAAGTGGTGTAGCTGACCAACATATTACTTTCCCTGTGCAGTGGAAATGGATGGTGAGAGACTGTACATCATCATAGATGGAGAAGCCAGGTCAGGCTATCAACAGGGCAAAATGCAGCTACATGTTGCCAATTCTCAGTACCCAGGACTGTAGATGAATAATAAGGCTCAGCCATGCACACAAAATTCCAGATTCTTTTTTGCCCCCACAGGCATACAAATCAGGTGGAAATTTCTTAGAATTACTGCAGATTCTTAAGATTGCCTTTGTGGTACTATAAAGCCTATGTGGCCTGCTGAGTAGAAACACTTCGAGTTATTTTTTTAGTTTTGATGGGTGTGCTTTTTTGGTGTCTGGGTTTTTTTTTTTTCATTTTTATTTTTTTAAGTTAAGAAAATACAGTCAGCCACACAAGAAAACTCCTTTGATTTAACCCAAAGGATGGTAAGTATGAGGAACGTATCAAGATTTTCTGCTTTCAGAATTGCCAGTACAAGTAAATGAACACTCTATGTAGTATTTTGCTTTCACATGTTAATTTCAGATTCACAGTTGATACCATGTATTTGAAACTTAAATAAAGCATAAAAAGGTTAAAAAATACAGACTCCACTGAATAAAAGCCAACATATCTATCTAGTTAAGCTACATGAGATAATAAAAAAAAATTGACATCAAAGAAACTACCTCATTCAGGCCTTTCAAAATACTTGTCATTAAAAGATGGTTTGTTGAAACTTCAGACAGGCTAAATGTATGCCACATTTTGAGTGAAAGAATTACCTTTCCAGGGTTGCAATTACAACTGTACTTAGTTGTCATGGCAACCTGGCAACACGTAGATGTTGTCAGATGAAGACATCAAGGGGCAGACAGTGATTTTCAAATCACCACATGCCAAGTGTCATTTTTCACGGGTATATCTGTGCTCAGGAAAAAAAAAAAAAAGATTAAAAAATGGAAAATTAGCATTTTAAAACAATGTTTGAATAGCATTCAGATTGCAATACCAATACTCCATTTTGCTGAGCTATTTTAGTATTCTTAGAGTCTGATTTTTCTTCTTTTTTTCAGTTAACATGTTCCCAAAATATAAGCATGACATGGGGAGTTGAAAAGTAAAGAGGTCAGGCTCAGCCATGAAGGTCACCATGATTTGGTGATTGCTGAAGTCCTACTATTATTCTCCCCCTTTTCTTCCTGCTTTAATTGTCCTGCTTTCTTGACTTGAGTATTTTCAGTCAGATGCTCTTTTTGACCTGTTCTCCAATTCGTTCTGAGACAGCAAAAGGAAAAATGGATCTATACTAAAAGCCAGTGTTGAACGTGCCCCAATGATGTGAAGTTCTGCAAATACTCCAGCTGTGATCTGTTTGTAGAGGTTGAGGCAGAATCCAGAAAACATCCAGTACAAACACAGCTTTCAACTCTCTTCAATAGGCAGCTCATACTGTGGTGCTCTCATCCATACTGCTATTTTTACTTCTACCGACCAAGGTGGCTTTGCCCTGTTTTATATTAAGGGTTCCAACAAAGTTTTCTGAGCTGGTTTGCAGTTTATTTTCATGGGCTTCTCGTACCATGATGCCATACTCATTAATGGCACACATATAGTACCAGTTTGAAATGGGTCAAGCCTGAACATATGCTTGTGCATCCTTCCATCTAACCAGAGTGCATGCAGGTGTTTACACTGTAGCAAGACAGAGGCACCAGTCCAGCATAAAGTTTGCCTGAATACCAAATAGTGTAAGGAAGCAGAAAGCACCCAATACAATCTGAATCTTCTTTGGACAGAGCTATTCTTTCAGACCATTTAAACAAATTGGGACTGGAGTAGAATTTTCACCATTTACATGGTTGAGATATTTTTGATCTAGTACTAAACCATCTCGATACCCAAATTTACCACCCCATCAATCCCCACCTTACTATAAATCTGCCTGGCTCACTGAATTACCCACACAGTACAAAACTAGACACTGAAAATACAGAGTGGAAGCGAAAATTTGTTTAACTCATTAGTTAAGTATAATTTGAAGTTACTACACTTAGCCTGTACAGATTTGTTAAAAGAAATGTCCACATGAGTTTATTTTGGTTTGTTTGATTGTTTTTTGTTTGCTTTTGCATTTTTTAAATAAACTCCAAAGCATTTTATTCTGTTGTTCCTAAACACCTTCAGTAACACGAATGATTTAACAGAACACTTTTTCTCTTCTGCATAGGAAGAGACAGAGCCTACAGCAAAGAGTTAAATAACAAAAAGATAATAAAAATGTAAGTGAAATGGATATAAGTACACACTGGAAAACAATTTCTTTTAATGGGAAATAGTTCTAGTTCATACTGGCAACAAAAGCTTAGGTTGTTGAAAGTGTCTAGAAATTTCTCCATAAAATTACATGCCTATTTAAATGGTGAGATGACTGCTTTTGTGCTTTCAGATTTTCACTGTTAGAGTGCTGAAGACAGATCATCAAGGAGGTAAGCAGCGCTCCACCATATGTCTTTTCAGAATTATAACTCAATTATTTTCAGAATTGTGACTCAAAAAATAGACTCTTGTCTTTATTCCCTTAACAAATATGCTTCAGAAAAAAAACCACTACTCTTGTTATTGTTAAATTATGTCACCTCCCAAACTTGTAGTAATGAAAACATTGATAAATTGAAATAGTCAACATTTTTTCTTCTCTTGTGCAAAGAAAGACAATCTTATTGGTTCAGCCTCACACAAGAGAATAA
>VZTL01048762.1:0-20731 GCA_013400535.1 Scopus umbretta
TGCTGCTGCCCCAGATCCACCTTGTACCTAAGCGGTACCTGAATTAACAGCTCCACTCAGGAGAGGGGATTTGATGGCACGGACTCACTTGTAGGAACAAGGCTGCAACATGATTTCACTCTGTTTTTTGCCTTGTGGTTCATTTTCTCAAGTAGCACAGTTACTTCCCTTAATATATTTAGTTTAACTGTTTGCGAGGAGGAGAGATTCTGAGTTTGCAGGATTATTATACCTTGATTGTCTGTGGAGGCAGTAAAATACATGAAATAACTTTTCCATGGAAGTACATAATCTGTGGTAATTTCCAAATATAGGTATTAGGACACATACCTGGGGTATTTTCTTTTTTTTCCCCATGTCTTTCTACTACATCTATTCAATGTATTGGTTCATCTACATTCCTGCTACTTCTCCTTGCAAATTGTAAGAGGGCAAAATTAAGGCTAGCTATACAAAAGGTGTATTTTTTTTCAAAAGATATAAAGAAAGAATAGTAAATGAAGCCTTATTAATTTCTATACTTTCAAATGTGAAGATGGAGTCGTAATTCCCTGCAAACACTGTATCACTGGGATAACAGTACAAACTGATAAGCCCCCTCAAATTAATGATTTTCTCAGAAAGCATTTCCCATGCTCCTTATATGTATTTTATTCTTTTATACCAGTAAAATTAGTATCTTTTAGTGCTCAGTCTTTTTTCAGACTGTCTCCTTTCCCATTGTTCTGTGGGTTGGAAGGTAAGGTTCAAGCTCAGAGACCATGTTACCTTTCTTTCTCTCCTCCTTTCCTAAGCAGACTGAAACACAACCAGGATCACATAAATTTGGGCTGCATGACTCTGATACCGGGTCATGGTGTTTGAACTAAGTTGGGAGCTCCAGGGATGTTTCAGGCTTCCCCAGATCTTTGAGTGACTTCCTTGATCTGTGGTCCTGCCATGGTCTTCTTTCTTTCAGCTTCAACAGACAGCATCTTCCTGTGTTTTATGGCACCAGATAATAGCAGCTCAGAAGACCTGAATAGCCTGCTGCTTCATTTGGTCAATAAAAACACACTTGAAGGAAACAACCATTTTCCTACCTCCTTCTTTGCCTTGCCCCATTCAAGAACAAAATTGAGGCTCCAGGAATTTCAGTTCTCTGCAGGTGTCACGCCACAACCTCATCACCTGACCTATAACAAGCAACAGATTGTACTGCAATTTTAGAACAGACACACGTAATGGTTATGCCATGAATTTTTTTTAAAGCAGAATCTGGGAAGGAAAAAATCAATGGTGTTATGCAAGCAAATATGGTGTATGTCATCTGCCAGTTTCAGAGGCATGGGAGTGAAATGCATCCGTCAGTTCCAGACTCATATGACTTTTGAAACACTGCTACACAATTTATACCAGCCAAAAGAGTTCTTTGTAGAAATTCTCTTCCATTCTTGTGTGAATTTGATGATAACCCCTTTTTTCTTTTTAGATTTTATTTAGATTTACATAAGGTGATTTGAAGGGGAAAAGAAGGCCAACTGCACTGTTATTTATAGTGATTAATAGGGCCATTTAGAAGTTGTTTGAAATTTAGATTGCACTGTTTATCATTTACAGTTGTGTGGGCTAAGGTAATGATTCCATTATTCTAATCTATGAGCAGTATCTAGCATCTTACATTTTTTGTTCACTTGATATTTCATTACAGAATTTGAGATATAAATCAGAAGCAAGATATATGCGTGAAGTTTAAATAGAAATGAGACCTTTTATAGTGACATACGGGTACAGATTAACTTCATTATAAGCAGCAAATGAAATAAATATAATTCACAAGTAATGTGCCATCTGTTATGGTTGGAACACCTTTTAGTGCATTTCTTCTTACAGTGGCTTTTTATTGTAGAAAAGGAACCCACTGTGACAAGATTTCAGTAATCCTACCAGTTCCTTTTCAGTTCATTGGTTAAAAACTATTTTACCCATAATCACTTCAACTATTTGCTACAGCTGCAGCATTTTCAAAAAGTTCTTTTAAATCTTATATTGATTATGTGTGCTTTCTTTCCACTTAAATTGTAAAAAAAAAATACAAAAACTATTTAGGTGTGAGATTACAGTGTAGGGATGGTGTTACGCTTAACTTTATCACTGAAATAGTTGTATTGGATTTTAAATTTTATGGCTGCTGAAATCTATAGGAGCAACTTTCTCTTTTTGATTTTTTGCTGCCTTTGACAAATGTTTATATTATACTTCTGCATTTTTTTTCAAGTGGTATCTTTAAAATCAATAACTCTGAAATTCAAAATCTTTAGCAACACCTAATTTTTTGGAAGGCTATCACTCATTTTGAGGGTTTCCTGATACAGAGTCATGGTGAAGTCATCCTTATAATAATGTCTAGCTGTAGTTTTCCTCATCCATAGATCTTAAAAAAAAGGATAGTCATCTACCTGTCTGCAAGCAGCTAGCTTACATACTTAAATTAGGAGGCTAGACTCCTATTTTCTCTTTATAGACAGCGGAAGGAGAGAGGCTTTTCCAAGGCATGATTGAGAGTGCTTTGACAAGAGCAGGAGCCAAGCTTAAATTAGGTTCCTAAAGTTAGGTGATGTGAATGACCCCAAAGTGCTTTACTGAAACGGAACAAATACCGTTATCTTCCTTTTCAAGATAGGAAAAATAAAGCTCAGAGATGAAGTGATTTCCTGAGACTATCAGGAAGCCAGGAATTGAATCTGTTTCCTAAGCCTCAGTCTGGGGCTCCAGCCAAAAGGCACCAGTATCTCTGGCCAGCGTACTGCAAGTGTTTTCCACTAAACAAATGATCAGGCTCTGCAGGTGGCAGGGTGAGCTATAGAAACATGGGAAATCTTTATCCAGGCTATACAGAGCCATCCTGCAAAACCCTTGAACTATCTGAAAAATACCTCACTCTCCTTCATTCCAGCTGTCATCCCCAAGGGACTGCCTGTGGGAGGATCAATGGGCTGGAAATCTCCCAAGATCACCTTCATAACACATGCATACCTGTTCTGCCCTTTCTCCACCATGTAATCGAGTTGTTTTAAGTTCACTGCCTCCGCAGTTGCAAAGGCAGGAGAAGAATGTGTCCATTAAATAATAAGGAACTTAAAAGAAAAAAAAAAAATGTACCACTGGGTCAGAGAGAGGGTAAATTCTGTTTCCAGAATACAGAGAGAAAGCTAAGACAGGAGCAAAGAGAGCGCAAATATGCCACATGGATTATCAAATTGGTTTGAAAAGGGAACGGGGATTTTTCCTTCCTTCCGTTCATTCTTTTTTTAAATGCCATGTATGAGTATTTTTCTAAAAGCAATCCTGAGCTTGGGTGGATGGTTAAAAGTGGAGAAAGGAAAAAAAGAGTGTTTGAAAAGGAGGAAAAGAAGCCACATGTGGCCACGAGCAGTTGGGCAGTCCTTCTGTAGAGCAAATGGGTAACTTGAGTGATTTGAAAGACTGGGATGAGAACTGGAGACAGAGATCTGGGAGGCTGCTGTGTAGTTAGACAGAAAAGGAAGAAAGTCAGCAGAAGAAATGCTACTAGAGAGGAGATTTTGGAGGAGGGGGCCCAGGCCATGCATGCAGGAACCCCACCAAGGAGCAACAGCTGCAGTGGATAAAGAGCAACTGAGCGGTGGAAGGAGAAGAAAAGAAACTCAGAGAACTGAGGGTAGGATGTGAATCAGTTCAACAGCTTACATAAATAACCTTTTCATTGCTATAGGATATAAGGTGGTCTGACTTTGGTTTTCCTGGAAGAAGTGGAAAAGACAGCACGCTGTGGATTGGTTCTGAAGGAGCAAACACCCCCTGCCATTTGGACTCCTACGGCTGCAACTTAGTGTTGCAAGTACAAGGAAGGTAACAAATGTATATACATACAACAAATACAGAAGGAAGTTATACTGTGCTATAAAATTAGTTTTGGACTCTTGAGTATTAATTCTAAGTCCTGATTATTTTAGTTTTCTGAGCTCTTGATGATTGAAGAGCATCAGAACTGTTCTGTAGGAAATAGCAGAACTTCAGGGGTTGGAGTTTGACTGGGGCGCGGAGGTAACACAATTTTATTTTCTGCTGTTTGAAGATCTTTCCCCATCTGTGTGTTATGTGGTCCCATAATAAACATTTTTATCTTCCTAGTAGTTATGAATTCAGGAATTTGGAATTAGGAGATAAAGAGTTAAACATAAAATGTCCAGAAACAAAACAGAAATTAACTACTTTAGACTTTTATGATACTCTTTGTGCGAGACCCTCTAATAGAGCTAGAATTAATTCAAAAGGCAAACATCAAGATGGGAGCAGCCAGCTGTAAGCAAAGTTGAAATGGACACTTGAGGCTCCAAGCTAATTTTGGAACATGTGACTTTGCATCTTTCTGCCTGTTTGTATGCTGTCTTTTTTTTTCCCCCCATTCTTTTTTTTTTTCTCCTTTGCTTGCATTTTGGCCTCAGGGTTTTTTTGTTATCTATTATTGATAGAGTAATGCTAGAGTAACAAAACAAGTTGCATGCATTTTTTAGGTTTGATTGTGTATAGTGGAAGGAATAATTTGCCAGTGGGACTTTATTGTGATTAATTACTCTGGCATTTTATAGAACAGTAAAATTGTGTTGGTCTTGTGATTAAGGTGCAGGATTGGGAGTCAGGCATGCTGGCTTCTGTGCTGGGCAGTGCCACAGGTTGACTGGCTTTAAGGCCTGAGGCAAATGAATTTGTCACCATCTTATCTGTAAGAAGGGTGACTCTGTTTAGCTCTCAGACATGTTTTCATTCATGTTTATAAACAGCCTTGAGATCCTTGGGTGAACGTGCAGCAGAGACCCTCTGGAAGCCCCCCTCAGCATTGCACTTTGCTGCAAGCAGTCCTGTAGACTTCAGATCGCATCAGTAAACATTATACATCGAAGTCCAGGTACTTAAGTGTATTTAGGAGCCAGAAATCTCATTGAAAATCACGAGACTTACATGCCTAAATGTCTTCTAAGGATCCACCTAATTACTGGGTATACTAAATAAGTAATCTAGCAGACCCGATACCTGCCTTGCCTTTTTGATCTCTACCTTCAGGTGTTGAACTTGAGCCAGAGTTCCAGCATCATGTACCAATTTTACCTGCCTTCCCAAGATACTTCTGGTAGAACAAAATCCTTGTTCCTCTCAGGGAAAAAAGAAGCTTAAAGCCTTTGCATGGCCTGAAAAGACAAAGTTGTTTTCCTCTTCAGAGCAAAGCCTACAAATAGATCGCAAACTTCCACAAGCCTGTGAATCCTGTGCTTCTTCAGAACAGAAGGATTCCCTTTGGAGACTCACAAACAAGACAGGCTTTGTAACAGAATATAAGCATATGCTAAACTTAAATAGATTTGCTTTTGCAGGAAAGCCAGGGATGACTCCTTAGCCCTTTGCTGCTATCTTGAATTTCCTCCTTGCATCCCTCAGGCTTCTTAATTTTTTGCTTCGTGATATTACTTTGTCATAAGCCTGCAGGATTAACCCATGAGCCTCCTAACCTAGTTATTCTCTGCCCCTTCAGAGACTCTAGCTTGGAGGGCAAAATAAAGTTGCAATAGGGCTTGAGTTTCAGGAGAGCTATTTTCTGTGCACCCAGCAGTAGTTTTGGTAATTACGAAGAAATGTCAGCGGCCGATGGCACTTCCATCTGTGCCGATCTCTGCAGTTCTGGCTATCCTGCTATTCCTGTCTCTTCTGGTTTTGTGTCATTTGGCTGCTTTTCTCCCATTTTCAGATCTGTGACTTAGAACTGACAACCAGAAACAGTAGGCAAAAAGAAAGAAGTGAGTACCAAGGAAAGGGACAAAAATAAAAGATCTTGCTAAGGTCTGAAACAAAGAGAGCTGCTCAAATTGTACAACTGTCATGCAAAGGGCTGCCTTTACTTTTCCACTGCGTAGTGCATGGGGCACTGTTGTCCTGATTGTCTGGCACCTCTTAAATGTAATAAATTCTCCCTTTGTGCATTCCTTTCTGGTTATTTCCATCACCTAAAGTACTGCCATATAAAACTCCTATTTCTAAATAACATATGTACCTGCTAAGATATTTCATTTATAGTACCCATAAATCTGGCACCACCAGTTCTGGCATATTCTTTTTTCTCTCTTTGAGCTGGTCTATGTAAGCGAAATAGAAACATTAGCTCCTGAGGACGAGGTCCATGTCCCAGCTCTGCCTGGCCCCACACTGCAGTGTGTTGACCTGCTTCTTTGGGTGCAAAAGAGCAACCTGGAACATGAGTGCCCTCGTGAGCAGAACAACCCTGTCCTGCTCCATCTAGGCATTTAGTCACGCCAGTGAGTTATTAACCCCAGTGGCCCACACAAGCCACATTTTCATCATGTGGTACTGCTAACAAAAAAAACCACAGGTGTTTCAGGATGCTTATGTCTATGAATGTCTGTTTTTAATTTATGCCATCTGTGGCATAGAAGCATCAAGGTGCGTTTTACTAAGAATGAGGGGTTTGCAACTAACAGCCAAATAAGTACTGTGGGTGAAGATAGGAGACAGAAGATCATGTCCATACCCATTTACTGTTACCATTGTAAACACATGACGCCTTCCTTTTTAAAACAAACCTGGGTACAGCAGCTATTCATTCAGTGAATGAAAGTACATTGTCTCTAACAAAACTATTTCCCCTGGTTTATAGACCAATTTTTAATGCTCTGAGCATCTGTAAATGCTGCATGTTGCTCCGTAAAAGGGAGGAAGGAGGAACCAGATTGAAGAGGATTTTTTTAAAATTTTATCTGCCTTTTAAAAATAATTTGTGAGAAGCTGTAAATCTTTTCAGATAAAAAATTAAAAAGTGGAATATTTTAAAAACACTTTTAGGAGACAGCCTGTAAGCAGTGCCTGTGTTCTCACTGCGTAGGAGATTCACACAGCGAGGCAGATTTATGTTTTATTGAAAACCTTGCTACTGCCTTTAGTTCTTTGCTGTAACTGACATGCACTGAATACATTTTTATCTTCTCTCTATTTTCAGGAAGAGATGGCACCTCTTCCCACCTGGTGACACCAGTTTCCTTTATCCCACCAGGATCCCTTATGAGGAATCCAGCGTATTCAGCAAAGTCAACGTTGCCAACCCTGATCTGAAACACTTTCCCAAGTTCAGGAATACCACAGCCCACGTGGTTACACTCAGTCCAGGACAGGTACCATTCACATACAAGCTTTGCATTACTTCAAAGATTCTAGTAAATTATTTAACTAGCTAATTAAGGGCTAGGAAATCTTAACAAATTGACTGTAGAACTTCTCCCTCCCTGCAGTCTGCACTCAGGCTTGATACATTTCTCTCAGCACGGGAACTTTCTTTGCTCACAGTTATTTTAGCAGCCTTTTTTGTACAAAAACTACAAACATTTGGAGAGTCAGTTCAGTCGGCTGCCCAATTCCATCACAGTTCTTGCAATCACCTCCAAGTTGTCTGCTTTAAAACTTTCTTGATCAGTACTCCAACCTGTCTACTCTGAAACCAGTATGTTCCATAAAATGTCTTTGGTTAATGACTGTGTAGAGCCAGCAAAGGAACTCATATTTTGATAGTGAATAACAGGGAATATTGGCCCAACTTGTTGCTTTAATAGCAGAGTATATAATGATGATACTTGCATTTAGAGCACACACCATCCAGAGGTTTCATGGTGCTTTACAAGGATGTGAGGGTATTATTAACCCTGTTTTACTGAGAAAGTTCAGTTATAATTGCCTGCCTTATAGTTGCAGAGGCAGTCAGCAGCAGTATGCGAGTAAGGCTCAGGACTCTTAATTCCTAGTCTTCTGCCGTAAATAGCATCCTTCTTTATTTAATCAACATGGTCTGTATTTGGAGTCTGAATTACCCTTTTTCATTTGTTCAGCAGTGCATGTCCTTGTAAAGCACTCCTGCGCATCTCAAACTGTCAGGCCTTTCCAAAGGATTTTTGCAACATTCATTGCTCCGACTGCTTAAGGCAGTGGAATTGCCACTTGTAATGCCTTTTCACTCTTCTCCTACCAGATGTTGTCACTTCTTTTGACCTGCCAGCTCAGTGACTTGTGTGAGTGCTCCCTTGCCCCTAAGCTGGCAAACCCTTCAACAATCGAAAGAACGGATTTTTGCTAATCTAGCTGATTTTGAGGAGGCAGTGTGAGGAGCGCTCCCGTGAACTGGTGAGATGGCAGACTGGGGCAGGATAGCAGTTTCCAACAAGAGGATGATGTCTATTAACTAGGAAGAGTATGCTTTTCTGCTGGTACAGTTGCAAATGGGGAATCTGTGATCAACCTTCATTGTTTGCACTACATTAGCTCCTAGTTGTACTCCTAAAGCAAATGATGAGTTTTCCATTCTGCACTTTGTAAGGTTGCAGTGTTCAATAATGTAAAGCACAAAGAACAAATTTTACTATTGATAAAAATGCCACATCCATTCAGCACTGCATTATCCATGATCCCCAACACTATTTCAATTTATAATCTCCTTTGGAATGATCAAGTATGGTAGTGAACCTTTAATATGATCTTAATTTTAATTAGGCTTAAAGCAACTACAAGTTAATCTTGCTAGGAATAAAGATCTTGAGCCAGCTCAGAAATACAAGTTGTCTGCATTGCCATGAAAGAGATACTGTTTGGATTTCTGGGGAGAAAGTAATGTAGAGGCAATGATGGAGCAGTGAGGTATTACCTTGATCCATTTTATCAGCGCCTTTTGGGTGGTGCTTTCCAGCATCTCATCCAGAAGCTTATGGGGCAGGTGGCCGGGGACTGCTGCCATTAGGTAGAGGAAAAAAATTACCTAGAAGAACTCCTTTGTTAACAAGGGAGTGGATCCCTAAATAATAACAATCTTGATATGTGCTTAGCAGTGGTTTTCATGTAGAATTAATACAATTGCTGCAAAGTTTGCAGCCAGCTTTATTTTGTGATAATACATGGCATCTCCACTCCTTCCCAGAGGGTACGCAGAACATTTTGGATTAGATATTGTAACAATAAAGGGATGAAAAATAAAGACAAAGGTGTTCTTAGGCATTCAGGAGAGCAACTGCATGTAGGGTGAGTGCAGCTTTGAATATCAAAAACTTCACGTGTCTAATGCCACCTTCTGGTCATTGTTTGCTACAAGCCATTTTTCTACCATCCATTTAAGGCTTTAGAGCAGAATTCCTTCCTATAACATTGTACCAATGCACAGTGCGTACTTTGATTGCATCCTTTGTGCTCTCTCACTCTGTTATTTAGAGGTGAATCTCTGTTACAAATTTAGGTAGTTGGCTGAGGCTTCAGTCTTTATAAGGTTTCATTCTGTACTTAACCAGTGGCTGTGGGCTGAATTTCCACAGTGGTCTTAATACAACTTCTGGTTATTCGTTAGTGATCTGTTCTTGATACAAATTATGATAACATTTAGATATCTAACTTACTTAAATAGGCAGCTGAGTAGTTTTAGGTTTGCAGCTGTACATGACTACATCCATCAAGTTACAAGCTCAAGTTGTATCACACAAATGTAGGGGCTCCTTATAAATATTTGGACCTGTTCACCTATGCAATGGTTGCAAGGCTGAGTGGTTAAGTATGGAGCAGGAGGTTGACTGCTGGTGAATTTGTGCTCGCTGAACTAGTGAGTTTTCACCCATAGCATTAGTATTTTGTTTTATTTGCTCATAAATTCTGCAATATTTCTAGTAACACCTTGACTGTTTTCACAAATATACAAATACTGCTTAAAAGATCACAGATGGGTCAAAACATGTCTATTCTATTATTTTTCACTAGTATCTTCCACCCCACACTCTGGGACAAGTGTTAAAAGAGTTTGGGTAAGATCTACTACCCTCAACTTAAACTCCGTCCAGGACAGATGTCCTGTCTGCCATCAGTGGGAAGAACCTGGCACCTCTACAAGGCGATTCATCTTCCTTGTCTTACACAATTACAGTCCTGCAGGAACATTCATCCCATCTTGTCCTTCAGCACAGGCTATAAAAGAAGCCTATGCACACAGGTGCTTAACTTTTTTGATGATTAAAAATAGGAATGATGAATCCCACCTGAAAAGGCTACAAAAAAATGAGATGCTATACAAATACAAAATCATTGATCATTCTTTCCTCTGCCCCACTTCTCACCGGTTTCTTGCTTCCTTCCTGCTCGCTAATGTAACTGTTCTTAATCCATCTTCCTCTTAATCCATATCCATGTAACTAGACAATGGTAAAATGTGAGACAGTGCATCTTAGCTTGTCTGAAGGTAGACACATGAGGGTCCACACATCTGACCTCCTAATGGAGAGCAAGCACCTTGTACACTGGGCTCCCATGAGCAATGCCGTTCCCTCTCATGCTACGCCAGACAGGAGGGGTAGTGGACACCAGGAACCGGGTGTTACAGGCAGCACTCAGCTGCCCCTGCTGACTGCTCTCCTGCTTCCTGGCCCTGTATCCCAGGTGCAGCCTGGAGCCAGAGGAGCTGCAGTGCAGCCCTAGATATCAGAGATGTGAGGAAAGGCCTAACCTTTGTGTCTCAGAGGCACATCGAGTCCAAGAAGGATGCTCCCTTCCAGCCTTGAAAAACATTGTCACAGTATGGGAAGAGTGATTTAAAAATGATCAACAGTATTGCTTCGTGCCTCTCACTGTGGTCTGCTGCTCAGAAGCTCTCCTCCCCTGCTTTTCTTGCCTGCCTTCTGAAAATCTAAAGAAACACGTCTCAAATTCAGTCTGTGTCCACAACTACAGTTATCACTAAGTTCCTGCGTATAGCTGCAAGGTTTTCTCTTTCTGTTCTCCTGCTGCAGTATCTAACAGACCACGCGATCCTGTTTGGCAACAAAAGCTCACAACAGCGCAGGCAGACCTCTGACTTCTAACCCAACCCTGAGCAAGCAGAAATCTTCATGAAGTCAGGGAGGGATTTCCCTATGTGCCACCTTTAAAGAAAAGGGGTGAGAACTTCAGATTGGGCATAAAGTGGGGAGCAGCATAACAGACAGTCTCAATAAACAAGAAAAAATTTTAAAAGGTGTTTTACTAAGGCAGGAAATGCAGTAATTCAAAATTTTTAAAAGGCAATAAAATGTTCCAGTTCAAAGTGTATAAAATGCTTCTTTAAAGGGTTTGCAGTGAAAAACTGCTTTTGTTGGAAAAGAGTTTAAGTGATTTTAGTAAAGGAGAATTCAGAGCTGTCTTCAGTATTATGCATAGTAGACGGTTGCTAATTCTGTTTTGGGGAAGGAAGAGGGGATTTTCATGTGGGAGACTACAGAGCTGGCCCCAAGTCACCCCATAGGGAAGGTTCTGTTCAACATGGCAGACAGCCCAGCTCATCCTCTAGACACCAGAAGTATCATCTCCATCATAGAAGAGACAGAGAATTTGGTGATGAAAACACCAGTCAGCCTGCAACACATCATGGAGAACCCCATGAGTGCACAAAAAGCCAAGCAAACCAAAGGTGAAAGCTGCCAGTTCCTGACTCTACTTTTTCTGCCCCTTCCCTGAGCTTCCCTCAGTCCCTCACCTGGGTCCCTATGGACACCGCATGGTAACAGCCCCATTCCCTTCCTCTTCACAGTGCTTCCCCACAGGGCTGTGTCTGCATTGCTGCTGTCAGTGGCCCTGGGCACTCTGTTTTAGTGGGTGGGAAGACAGCAACTCAGGAGGGAGACAGGGTAAGAATTGCCTTCCTAGCACCAGGGCAGCCAGGCACAGGCTGGAACAGGGCATGGGCTGGGGTGGCAGCGCTCCCACAGAGTCTTCACATGGTGGTCCCACAGAGTTGGCTATGCTTTTTTTTTTTTTTTTTTTTTCCATTGCCAGGGTTGCAAGCAGATCTGGGATTTTTGCTTGGGTCCCCTCACAGCCCCCCATCTTTTTCTTCCCATCACACTGGCATTCTTCGGTGCTTCCTTTTCTTGCGCATTTACCCAAATAGCTTTTCCTAATGAGGAGGAATTTCTTGGTATAATATTTCACTTCAGGGTATGCTCTCTTTTTGAAGCAATTCCACCTTTGCCCTACCTTTACACTGTATCAAGTTAATCATGTCCATTGAGAATTTAAACCTGTTCTGTTCTCTGTGCTGTACAAGTCTTCAGCATTGCTCCACTTGCTCTCCCAACTGTTCTCTTGGTTTCTTTCCTCCTGTTACAGACTAGAATTTCATTTTATCTTTTCTGGGATTTCTGTCCTACTTTGTCTTCATCTGCTATATTTGCCTATCACTAGCCTAAATATTAGAATTATCTGATTGGTTGCTGTTTAGATCAGTATCTTGCCAGCCCACAAAGCTAGATATATTCTGTAGAAAGCAGGCTAACACAAAATTATCTCTTAGCTTGGTATGGTTTTGTCTTGCCTTTGCACTTTACATTTTCCTTGTAAAACATTTTCTGCATTTTTGTGTGTGTATGTGTTATTTCACTGTGGTTTACTTTCACATTTCCTCTTGAAATGTCATTTCAGATGTAGCTAAATCTGTGTCCCATCTTCATAAACATATGGGAGTCTGCTTTATTTTATTGTGGAATTTATAGTTGGGCGGGTGGAGGTAGTTTGTTTGGTTTGGTTTTGTTGTGGGGGGGTTTTGCTTCTAGTTTGCAAACCTAGAAGAATACTAGTTTGTAAAGGTAGAAGAATCCTACTTCTCTCTCTGGTGGATTATTTTTTGGTCTTCTGTTAGTCCTGCTGCTCCCTTGCCAGCTGTATTTTTTTGGTTTTAATTACTTTTTTTCCATTTCTTCATCTTCCTTAAAGTTTTAGTCCTTTTGCTTTTTGATAATTTCAATGTTCTTGCTGCCATAAATCCTTATTTTAACAAACATAAGCTTGCCAAAAAATAAAGAGGGAGAGCAAGTACCTTTATGGTACCTGTTTTGTCTCTTTGAGTCACCGCTCTGTAGCTCCTCTATAAATTGCATCAGCAAACAGTGCCAGCTGCAGAAATACACAACTTTGCAGTTATTACCCTTAACCTGCTGGCAAGTAAAATCGGGTTAATCTCTCCAAAGACCAAATTTTTCCTCATTGGTTTGAAAAGACTGGACTAGTTGGGGGGAGCAGGGGGTGGTGGTGGTTGTATTTTCCTCCTAGTTGTACCTCCTCTTTCCAAAGCAATTCTGTCTCTACTTTGCACATTAATCAATTTGAACCAGCACGTTCTATTCCTAATTTCCATCTTGTTTTTTTCCAGGCAGCCCCTCTTACTGAAACATTTATACACTTCCCTTAATTTGCCTCTTGCATTTGTTCCCTTCCTACATACTCCCTCTGCACAATACCCCAATTCCCTAGTGTCTTCATCCACTTCTCCAGCATGTTGCAAGCTCACTCTTCCTATGCAAGTCTCACAGTAAGGACCTCATTGTTGGAAACAGCTACTTATTCCAGAAGCTATGCTGCCTTCTTCTGTACACCAAAATTTTCCAGGCTTCATCATTATACCCTGTCATTTGGGCAGCACACAGGTTCTTCAGCAGAATGCAATGTAAGATCCCCTATAGAGCAGATGAGTGGTTTTTGTATGATTCTGCCGTCAATGAAACATGGGTAGACACTTGCTAACAGATAATGCAACTGCACTTCTCATTTAAAGTGTAGCTTTCTATGATAAAATCACCCCTTTGAAACTTCTGTGTAGAAAACATGTTCTGGCTTCAGTCTGTGTAGGGTTTTGTACACTTTTAGATGTCAGGAATAACTAATTGGTGATTTTTTTTTTAAATAATGGCCCTCCACAGTCTGACCTCCTCCTCTGTTTTGTATGCTGTACCAGATTAAAGTACAATTTCCAAATGTTTTTGACATTTAGAGAGCCAATGCTTTCTTTCTTTGTCTTAAATTGAAACCTGTAGAGAACATTTTGTCCTGTGGCCCAAAAATGACTGTCTTGTAAGTAAGCGTTTGCAGGACTAGGGTCTCAGTCATTGTTTCCTACACAGACATTTTCTCATTAGCCATGTTTTGATATAATGAAGCATAGGGCTATCTAGGTAGCAGAACATTCTTTTAAGTAATTTGTGTCTACCAAGAGAAAGAATTGTCTGCAATTCAGATATTCATCATTGCTTCACTTTCTCCATTCTGAAGTAGATATTTTTATCCATCTCTGACCATTTTTATTCCCTGTCAAAAACCATCTTTTATGCTTTTCTTGATAGCTCTATGTTAATCTAATGTTCAGTAATCTGTAAAGCTTGTACTATATCATCAAAACAACATTAATGTCTTGGTACCATAAAAGCCGTGGGTTAGAATCAATTTTATGTCACAACTATCATCCTGATATAGTTGCAAAGCTCTGATCTAAACTAGATTGTCATGATTTCTGGGACACCTTCTTTTAAAAGCCTATCTACTAAAAATGACAAGTTTAATACTGGTGAGTATTTACCAGAATTAAAGCTACGTATTGTTAATCACCTAGATGAGCATTAGGATACCTGCTTTTTGGGGAAGCCAGCTGGCAGCCCTTCTAAAGGAACTGGGAAGTCTGCTTAGTTGGAGAGTCTACAGAAGAATTTTTGCTTGGCTGAGACTTTCTCTAAAGCCCTGCTCTACTGCTACACCAGCTGCACTCCCTTTGTATGGCCAGACCTTGCTTACGTAGAACAGCCATAAGGTTACAATCCTGCTTCACATGAGAAGGAGTTTGGATGAGAGGGAGTTCTGGATCATGTCTACTCCGTATACGATAATATTGATACAATGGGAGAAGAGAGCAGGCATTTAAGTCTTGAGAAAAGGCTCTTTAGAAGACAGAAATAAAGACTACCACCCACCCCTAGTCCTGGCCTCATTCTGCCTCTGCATCCTGCATCACCTTAATTAAAACACCTTATCTTTCTTCAAGCCTCTGCTAGTACCCTAATGCAATGTCTCTGATTCCAGGTCCTGCTTGTTCCAAGGCACTGGTGGCACTATGTGGAATCCATTGACCCCATCACTGTCAGCATAAACTCTTGGATTGAACTGGTATTTTCCTTTTTATGTCATGGTGATGTAGCACTTCCATGTTCGCATATATTATAAAGAGTAGGAAAGCTGACACAAACAATGCTGTCACAGATTTGAGGACCTCATGAGACACTTCTGAGCAGTTTTAATGGTGCTTGTGTTTACATAGCATCTTTTATCCTCAGGATCCCAGAAAACTTTGCAGACTTGCATGTTCTACTAGCATCATTTGTCAGTCACCACTAAAATGCAGCTATGCTTTGCCAGTAGCACAACATTCAATTCAAGATTTTTGCTAGAGAAAGTGGGGGGAGAAAAAAGAAGCATCTCTAGCAAGAAAACACAGAAAGGAATACAATCTGAGCAGAGAAATTATGCCGCTCAGAACTCGAGCTCCATTTCCTACTTAGCTACATTGAGCAGGAACTTTTGTAAGGATCAAGGCTGAAGCATTTTGTCCCTTGCATACCAAGTTCAGCCCTATTGGGTGTGCTGTATTCAGAGGCTGGTGAGAGAAGAGCCCTTAGGGATACAGTTTTTTCCTGAAGAACCTTCCAAGGTTCCAGATCTGAAGCCCCAATTCAGCAGAAATCACATGTGAGTGTACCTCAATCAGGCAAACAATTAAACACAAGCTAAACTTTTCATGTCTAATTTCTTACGGACTAGCTAGCTTTGTGCTGAATAGGGGATGACAAAACAGCAGCTTCACCTCAAGCACGTGCTTACATGCAAAGCTAAATTAGATTTTTAAAGCAGATTAATGTGATAGGAAGGGGGTGGCAGAGGATTTTTGAATTTTCATTTCTCTGTGATAGTTTTCATTTGCCTGGAGTTGGATTTTCTCAAGTACTTAATTAATTTTCTTTTCCCTGGGCTTTGATTTTTCTTGCTCATGTTAACCAGTATGTATGGGATGGTTCCAGGGATATCATCTCAATGCTCCAGAAGGTTTTCTGATTCAAATTACTTTATCATTAATCCTCACTTAATATAAAAAAAGACCCTTTGAAATGGCCTGTGAAAACTGCCTCACTGAAATAGTTATTGCTGCTTTTTTTTTTAAAAAAAAAACACCTTTATTAGACTGGAAATCTTCAGGGGAATGAACATATGCGTTGAACTGCTGTTCAAAGACTAAAGGATACATTTCTTATACCAACATCAAACCAAGCATTTGCAGAGTAGAGGAACTCACTTGGGTGTTTCCCTTATGGAGAAATTTTCCAGATGAGACTATGTATTTAGAAAGGACAGCAGCCTGACAGCCCATACTGAGTTCTCGTATAGCCCTAGGTACAGTCAGGCTGCGTCCAGTGCCAGAGAAAGCACTGACGATGTTGTGGAGCAACCATTTAAGCCTGCCTTAAATTTGAGTAGCGTTTTAGGTAATTTGGAAGAAATGGCTGTGTGCCCTGGACTTAGAAAGACCCTTATGTCAGCACACACTTTTGCATCCTAAGCTGTGCCTCACAAATTGTCCCCCTCTGGAGGAGCAGGTCAGGACTGGATCAGTTGTACCAGGCTGGTAACTCCCAGGTGGCTGGGTGGTGCATTAGCTATATAGCAGTTTCTAGCTGTTCTTATGTGCTGCAAGAGAAATAAAAATAGCGGAGCTAAACTCCATGGCTTTTCTGGTCGTAAAGGTCTTGCAGAAGTCACCAAGATCCTGTTCGGTTACAGCGAGAGCGGGTAGTTGTGTATGGCATTATGATTAGAGGAGTGTTTGCTGGATCTTGCTAATGAATGACACAGGCACTCCCCCTCCCCAAATACCAAAAGCTGCCATAAAAAAGGTGTTACTGCAACCCAGGTGAAAGTTCCTTGCAGAAATTATCCCTACAGCTGATGATGGCAGTACTGTTAGGTGTTAGGCATCCATCTATAGAAATAAATTGACATGGATGCTAAAAGACAATACTGAGAACACTTCATTACCAAATCAAGCAGTTCTTGCTTGCAGCTGTTACCATCTCTGTCATATTGACAGATGTGAATCATACCAACATTTATAGTCCTAGTGAAACCTTTAACTGTATTGGCAAAACTTTAGAGTAGAAGTTAAATTTGGTTTTAGCTGGATGTGAGCTACTCAAAGTATTCCTTACTTCCTAACATACTCTCATGCAATCAGTACAACCCTGTTACTCAGCAGATGAGGACGAATACAATACCAAGAGTTACTCATGAGAGTACCAAGACAGCCAAGGAGAATGTCCATCCTTTATTGGATGTGGGGCTGGGGGGAACATTGCTACCAGAGATGAGGAAAAGGCTGAGGTACTTAATGCCTTCTTTGCTTCAGTCTTCAATAGTCAGACCAGTTATCCCCAGGGTATTCACCCCTCTGAGGTGTAAGACGGGGACGGAGAACAGGATAAACCCCCCATAATCCAGGAGGAAGCAGTTAACGACCTGCTGCACCACCTGGACACTCACAAGTCTATGGGCTGGATGGGATCCAACCAAAAGCACCGAGGAAGCCAAAGCAGCTTGCCAAGCCACTCTCCATCATTTATCAGCAGTCCTGGTTAAAATGGGAAGTCCCAGATGACTGGAGGCTTGCCAATGTGACGCCCACCTACAAGAAGCGCCGGAAGGAGGACCTGGGGAACTACAGGCCTGTCAGCCTGACCTCGGTACCAGGAAAGATTATGGAGCGCCTCATCTTGAGCGTGTTCAACAGGCACGTGCAGGTCAACCAGGGGATCAAGCCCAGCCAGCATGGCTTCATGAAAGACAGGTCCTGCCTGACCAACCTGATCTCCTTCTACAACCAGGTGGCCCACCTAGTANGACCTTATTGCTCCCTACAACTTCCTGAAAGGAGGTTGTGGTGAGGTGGGTGTCAGTCTCTTCTCCCAAGTAACTAGCAATAGAATGAGAAGAAATGGCCTCAAGTTGCGCCAGGGGAGTTTTAGATTGGATATTAGGAAAAATTTATTTACTGAAAGAGTGGTGAAGCATTGGAACAGGCTGCCCAGAGAGGCGGTGGAGTCACCATCCCTGGAGGTGCTCAAAAAATGTGTGGATGTGGCACTTTGGGACATAGTTTAGTAGACATGGTGGTGTTGGGCTGACAGTTGGACTAGATGATCTCAGAGGTCTTTTCCAACCTTAATGATTCTATGAATGCAACACCTTAAATAATTTCCATGCTGTCACTCATGCAGGGGCTGTACACGTGTAGGACATCAAAAGCCTGAAGCCTTTCACTGAATTCACATATATGAGTATAGCTTTCAAACTAAGGCCATCCATTTAGTTCTTCCCAAGAACTTCCACATTTCTGCAGAGACCCAAGTGCTAACCTATCTCCAAACGCTTTCTGTTCCCTTGAGGCAGGATGCAGATCATGAAGCTCGTGTAGAAGAAGCAATAACTCGAATGCTGGTATGTGCCATAAAATCAGCAGAAAATCCCAGTGATGGAGATCTCTGGCTAAATCCCACAGAGGTAAGCCCTCTTTTGCTCCCATTCTAGCAGTGATAACAGAGAATTACTGACATTTTGCTTAGCTCCCTCCGAGTCTTTCTACTGCTTGAGAAAAATAATTTTAAATTCCTTCCTTTCATGTAGCAAAAGTAATTCATGGAAGATAATCACGCAACAGTGAAATGAAACATATCTCCTTTTAACTGAGTGTATCCTGGGTGTTTTCTTAGGTTGAGGCAACATCCCATGAAATCAATCTTCAGTACCTGAATAAAGCAGTGTCTGCATATTTCAAGTGTCAAAAGGCAAGTGTGTCAAAGCAGGCACATCCCAGCAGCACTGGTGCAGAGCAAAGGACAAGCACCTCATACAAGAGGAAGAAAAGGGAAGTTGGCTGTGAACCAGAAGGCTACAGATTACTAACCCATGAATTTGGCTTTTCAACATTTAAAGCAGAAAAGTTGCAGGAAATACCTTTTGGGCCTCATCTTATTCAAGTTTTACCACAATCTCAAGAAACAAGCCTGTGGGGTGTAGTTGCATTTGAACGTGATGGTAGAGATCTTCTCCATGAAAATGAAGAAGGACATTTTGGAAAATTACACTGCACCAGGAAGCAATTGGTAATGAGTAATGACTGTGAAATGCCTGCACATCAAATGGATTCAGACAGCAGTCCAAATGTCTCACAAACAGCCCTTTCTACCAATGATTTGCTAGAATGTTTGGTTAATCCACATGTCATCAGTTTAGTGGCTCGGCTGCTGCTGGAGAGAACAAGAGTTTAGTGCCAGAGTGCTTTATCATTTCTGAAATAAAGAAATCAAATGGCAGCTTTGTTCTACGTGTTTAAATTCAGTAATAATTGAATGTTTTATTTCAAATAATTTTTAAGTACAGACAGACACAGTTAATACTTAAGTGGCAGATTGAAGCCGAGCTGAAAGAAGAATAACTAGTTGATGGCTGGGAAGAGAAAGGTGTGTTTAGTCAGGGAGCTCCTCAGTGTTACGAACAAAACAGCATACACAGTTATAA
Source organism: Scopus umbretta (assembly GCA_013400535.1). Lineage (NCBI taxonomy): Eukaryota > Metazoa > Chordata > Aves > Pelecaniformes > Scopidae > Scopus > Scopus umbretta. The sequence goes on from VZTL01048762.1 coordinate 19,459, forward strand.
TCCCACCTTATTGTGTGGATGGGATCTTTAAAATGTTCTACAGCTCTGAGCACAGGCTGGGTACAGCTGTGCAGAAACAAGCAGGCTCTGCATTTCAGGATGTAACAGCATGGGCTGTAATTCCTCCTGAATTAAGTTTGCTAGACCTAAACTGCCAGAAGGGGGTGTGTCATGTTCTTGCAGGGGTTTCTTGTTTGGGGCTTTTTGTTTGTTTGGGTTTGATGGTTTGGGTTCTGTTTTGTTTTTTTTTTCCCCTCCTTTTAAACTGGAGCAGCCTAACTGTACCGACTGACAGCTTCACTCTGAGCACCCTCACTGCCCCAGGTGCCAGGCAAACCAGCTCTGGTCTCAAGGCATCCCTCACCACAACAGCGAATCCTGCAAGCAGCAGTCACTAGGAATGAAGGTGGCTTAGCCATATTGAAGGCATTTAATGCTTCACAGCTGGGGTCAGAATTGGAAAGCAGACTTGAAGCTAGATGCATTCGATCCATGCCTATGTTCAAGTAATAGACTTGATTCATCCCCACAGGCATGGGGATTGCAGTTTGCACCTTCCCAAGAGGAAGACTCATCCCAGCAGAAAGATTTGCGCTCTGGGCCTCAGGGTGGGCAACTTAAGTCCTTAAGAGGCATGCCAGAGACACCGAACTGCGCTTGTTCACACCCCTCCACTGCCAAAGCTGGTCAGCGGCTGGAGGGGTGAAAATGCCCTTCTGTGCTGTCCTTCAACGTTGCACTTCCTAGGGCTGGGAAGATGCAGAGTAGCATCATAGCGAAACAAGCGTGGCTTGACAGTAGACTCGGGAGGTGGTTGCATAGCAGACGGTGACTAAGAGTAGGAGAAGGTAGACTGACTTGCTGTGGACTGACCACATTTAAAGTGAAATGGTTAATAAGTGATCAGTTGACCAGTTTAGAAATAGTAAGTTCAAATAACCCTCATCTGAGCCAAGAGGTACTGCGCTTACTAATGCCTCTACTTCCTTCCATGAAATAGGATAAGTTTTGTCACAAAGCTCTGGGAAAGAGTGAAACAAAAGGCCTTAACAAGAAAGCAAAAGGCATTAACAAGAAAGTGGCCTTCAGCTGGTTCAGAAACACATGAAGCTGGGAGACAGAAGGCCATTGGGAATTTACTGTTATGATTTATTTAAAGCCAGATGAGCACAGTTCCCTATCTCCAAGGAACAAAACAAAGCAGTTATGATTCTGTAGCCTCTGTCCTACTCTTTACCATAACAATCAAAATGTAAAGACTTTTTTTTTTTTT
>VZTL01048767.1:0-12832 GCA_013400535.1 Scopus umbretta
TGACTTCGAAATATTATTTTAAGATACAGACAGTCTGGGGTTTTTTTAACCGTTCTTTTGAAATGGTGTTAATCTTTCAGATGCCTACAGGTTCTGCTGTTATGTTCAGTTTGAAGTGAAATGTTTGCAGATCTTTGTAGAGAGTTGCTACAAAAATATTCAGAGAAACATTTCTTTTGCTAACTTCAGATTACTGTTAAAACACGCCATACTTTATAGCTGGGTGAAATTAAAGAAATGAAGAAAGATAGAAAGTTGTGGGGGAAAGAATCTTGCTTGCTTATGTAACTTTCTATCTTTAAATTCAATTCACTGTAAAACTTCTAACACCAATAGGAGCTAATAGCTTAACTCAATAGCTTTCTCTGTCATAATCTACTCCTTTAGTAGGCTGATACTTCATTTCTCTTGTGTATCTGTGCAAGGCTGAATTACTGTCATCTTTCTGCTTGTTTTTGTTTTATGGAGTGGCAGCATTTTTATTTTTAAGCAAAAGCCTTTGCTTTCTTCAGAAATACACTAGAAAATTGCTGTGTCAGTACAAAGTAACTCACAACTTCCGTCAAAGATTGCACCATGTTCCTAGTCATCAGCTCAGTTACTGGTTTGGGGAGAGCTAGGTTTAAATTGTTGATTGATTCAGGCTCGTCCTATTTACTAGTGATCTAGGTATTTATAAATGCAACTATAACAAGGAGAGGGGGGCTAGTTACCAAAAATAACCATGTTTTTCTGAGACCATCTTCCTCCCATACTTCCTGCCAGCTGGCACTAAGTTAATACCATTTGGGATCTCAGAGCTGCTCCAGGCATTTGCATTTTTTAACTTGCAAATAAGGCACAGAGCGCACATGTAGTGCTGGTTTTCCAGAGAGTCATTGCATGTGTATGTATTAGTGCAGACTTTCAGTGGGATCTATGCTGCGTGCAATTCATCAGCTGTCGTTATGGAGGAATGAGTTCCTTCTATAAAATTGATAGTGCAGTAAGTGATGTATAACATTCTCTTCTCACCTTTTTCCTTCTTCCAGGAAAACTTCTATGAATTGAGTAATTGGCTGTTCAGATGAAAGGGGGTTGGGACAATTTAGAAACAGTAACTGCCACCAGAGGAAGCTAGTGTCAATCTGTGCATCTCCTGTTGCACCATTGGATCCTTAGTGATTTTTAGGTGTGTGTATAACCTCTAACTTGTTGCATTTCAAACAAAGCATATTTTGAGCACAAAATACTTAGATTACTTTGGCCATTCTTTGGATTTTGTTAACACGAAGTGGAAAGACTACATGCTTCTGTAGTAGTGGTAAACTGAAGCATAACAGAGTTCCCAGAATCTGCATACTTCTAACAACAACAGTTTGGTAAGGCATATTTTTGTTTGATAAATGTTTACCAAGCTCTGGTATCTTTTCTGGGGAGCAGACCGTTCTCTTTCATGTTTGTTACCCCCCACTCTCATCTTTCTCCATTACTATCCTATGTTGATAGAGGTTTATAGAGTGGTTGGAAAGATGTGTCCAACCCTTTCTTTTCCTGTTCTAATAAAATATCTGTTTGCCTGACTTGTACTGAAATGTGTTTAATTTGATTTGCTTTGGTGCCTCCTCCAACTCTACTGATATGCAGGCTTACAATCTTGCACCCATGAAAGTCATAGCATTGCTGTACCTATTTTTCTTAATCAGTTAAATCATGTGGAATTGGTGGTGGTGGAAATTATTTTTATATGTATGTATAACTAATATTTATATAATATATAAGAATATAAACATATGAAATGTGACTTTTATATATGTATATTTTATATATACTTGTATCTCATATTCACGCATGAGTTTCAAAAACTCCTGAGTGAATCTTCTAATCTAAAAATAAGCTCAATTTTGGAAATACATTTTTCAGTTAACACGCTAAAAGCCACCAAAATTATGAAAGCATTTTGACTTGGCTATGATAAGTAGGACCATCTGGGTTTTTTTGGGTTTTTGGGTTTTTTTTTTTTCATTTGCATAGTATATGGAAGTAATTTTAAAGCATTTCCTTAGCTTTAAAATATATAAAAAGCTATAAAAGCTTTATTTTATATATTACAGAATATAATGAGCAGATGGTCTGTCTTGTGGCTGCCAAGTTAAAATGCGGAAGTAATTTTTGGTAGTTTCTAATGCGTTAACTAGGAAAGTTGCATTGTGTCATGCAGTTACTTTTTTTTTTGTCTCAAATTTTAACGCTAATTTCATTCAATAAAACCTAATTTTTTCCCTGATACAGTAGCTATGTTAAATACTAAACACTTATTTTTAAAACAAACTTTGGCTAACATCTTAATTTGGGAAAACAAGTAACAATTTTAATAATGACAGATTTACACCCTGAGCTCAGTTTGGTGTGAGTTTTTTAATTATTTTTAATATCACTTGCTGAAGGATGTATTGAAGCTAAAAATAAATTGAACCAAATCAGCAATCAGTAAAAGGCATTAAATAGAACATACAGAGCTTTTTAGTTTCCCGTTCTTGGTTCTGGAGTGCTGTTATCTTAGAAAGAACTAAGAACACAGTGTTCTGAGATTTTTGTCCTTTCTACAAAAAGTTAATAATACATAAACTATTGACTCTCACTCAAGCAGTAATCTAATGAAATTGGATAGCTTTCTTGTTTCCTATTTATGGCTTATTTTTCAAAGCCGTGGTATGGTTGTAAGTAGTCTGATTTTTACATTTATTTTAAATTTCCTCTGCCTTCCTTTATTATGTAATAAAACTTTGTGTACGTAAACCTTTGTGTTCATGCTGTGGTGATGTCTTCATGAAGTGATAGAGATTTATCCAGAGTATATGATACAGACTTTTTTATCAGATCTGGAGCACAGCTCTTCTAACAAGTCGCTAGTATAGGTGCAGTTACAACTGCAAAACAGAAATTTTACTATAGCTTACTTCCCTTGCAATTGACAGTGGTGGTGTAAATAGTCTTTTCTGTTTAGTCTTGTAGGTGCTAATCTTTAACATGTTGCTTTATAAGTACATTATATCTAGGGTAGATGTGGTATTACAGCTTAAGGATGGGAGTTTACTTACATCTGTTATACTGTGCCCACAAGAGGGAAGTTTTGTGGTGGTAGCTGTGTCAATATAAAGACCCTGGGAGAACGCTTATAGAGTAGACGAGGTTCAGCCGGACCCGGGGTTGTTAGATGTTATTCAGTTTTTTGCTTGGTTCTTCAGTGTGGTGCTATCTTTCAAATTGCTTACGAACTATACTTTCTACACCTGTTTGTGCATATCTGTATCGGAAAGGTACAGGGAAATGAATGATAAATGTACTACTTGGTTTCCTGTGAGCACTAATTAATTACATTAAATTCAAATGATTACAAACATAACAGGTGAAACAGCTTTTATTTGAGACAATAGCCAGAGTAAGTGTACTCTGATATCTTATTTAGAAGAATTGTTAGTGCAATTTACAAATTACCTTGTACACTCACAATCAGTGGCTATGAATGTTATGCTTCTCTAACACAAATGTTTTCAGTTACTGCATATTCAAGCCCTCTTATTTGTAGACATTAATGAGAATTTACTAAATAGTTATCACAAAAGAGACAAAAAATTCCCATCAGTTAATAATAATCACCTTAATGTTTGGTTTGACAACAGAAATATAAATGCACAGAAATGTCTAATTAAAATAAGTGATGGGAAAGTAATGCTTTAGGAATTTTTGAAATTATTTTTTTGTTGTCAGTATTTCACTGTGTTTAATCACCAGGGATGCTCTCAAACTTCTGCAAGAGAAGCAGCAGGGCAAACCCAGTGAATTGAAACCTGTGGTTTCTCCAGCTCCTCCCCAGCCTACTGCAGTGCCTTCTGCTTTGCAAGCAACAGCTGTGACTTCTACTTATCCGAGGCCAGCAGTTCCACCAGTTTCCACACCAGGACAACCTGCTGCACTGGTAACATTTCTGTTAAGTCCTCAACATTTCTACAGCTAAATATCACAATAGCTGTTTAAGTAGCTATATGAGATTTTCAGAACTGGAGAGACAAAGGAAGAGGAAGCTAAGGCCACCCAGATGCGAAGCCCAGTCATGTGCAGTTTTTAGTACCTTTGTGTGATTCTAAAACGGTGTAATTCAAACTGCAGAGCTCTCAATTATGGTCTGCATGCTACTTTGTGTAACTTGAAAACTGAAGCCATGAAAAAATTTAGATTGCAGGCCTTAGAAAGGGGAAAGTCGGAGAGGTGGCAGTTTTATTTCACTCCCCAAACAAGAAGATGCCACTAGTTTGGAAATCAACAGTACACCCTTTCCCTCAATCCCTGCAGAATCAGTATGTCAGTGTATATTTCCAAACATGGAGAAACTTGAATCCTGATTTATTTTTACTGTACTTCCTTTGTTTGCTTTCCTGCAATACAAGTATATGTAAATGTCCATTGATGAGTTGTCAAGAAGCAAGGAAGGAAAGGGCTTAGTGGTTGCTTTGAAGACTAATTTTGCAAACTGTAGCACCTAAATACAGATTCTGTGTTAATTTGAAATGTTAGAAATACCAGAAATTACTTTTTTAAAGAATATATGGCCATGCCAAAATACACATGAGTAGAAATTGAAAAGCTTTTGTGAAAAATGGAGGGGGGGGCCTTTCTGACTCTAGAACTAAATTTGAATTATCTTTACAGGCTGAAGCTTACACTGTCGCTACAATTCATAATATTCAGAAAGTGCTGCTTTTTTTTGCACTGTACAAAGAACCAAACAAAGCACAGAAAGCTCAAACTTAGATATTTTTCCATTACAGAAAAAAGTTTCTATGATTACACCAGAACATACATACTGCAATTTTTTTGTGTTGAATACTACTCAGTATGTAGTATATGTGCTATAGATAAGGTATACAAAATAATGTTTTATAGAATCACTTATTTTCTTGCTCTCTATAGTCATTGATATTTCAAGAGATTCCTTGAAATTTGACTTGTTTCTGTGAAGAAGTTGGGAAAACTTCTGCGTTGAAACATTACTGAATATATATGGAAGGAGAGGGAAGAATAACAAAAAAAGATATGCAGTAAAGCCTGTTTTAAGGAACTACTCGGGTGACTGAAAAAGCCCTAGGTTACTGAGGAAATAATTATAATACTATAATATTATAATTAGAATATAATTTAAATTATATTCTAATTATAAGTGGAACAAAGTATATTCTGAGCAATATGTCAGGTCTTGGCAGATGGAAGAGTGCTTATATACTCTGGCTGAGAATTAATGCGTGAATATTTGGAAATATATATATATTTTTAAGTATTCTTCTAGAATAGTAGGATTAATTCTATACTGTAAAATGAAACAATTCTATAAAACCTGTTGTGTTGATTCCAAGTTAAGTGGAATAGACTAGAACACTCAATGGTCTTAATCATATTAATTTCAGTAGTTGGAATGTATTGCTTTTTGATATCTAGGGGATATTTCAAAATTAGCAGGAGTCACTGATGATAAGCCATCAATGCTGGGGTTCTGTTTCAGCAAAGGGGAAGTATGTTTGCTCTCTTGATATTTAATATGCAGCATATAATTTCTTTCAGGGCACATTCATAGAAATCCCAGCTAGCAACATCCGAAGAGTTATTGCTAAGAGATTAACAGAGTCTAAAACTACTATACCTCATGCATATGCTGCTGCTGACTGTGACATTGATGCTATTTTGAAATTAAGAAAAGAATTGGCCAAAGGTTAGTGATTAAACTGATTTACTGTAACATGTTGTATGAATGTATAGTTTGTCTTGTTTACATAATCTTGCCCAGGGTGTGTAGATTTTTCTGTACGTGGAATGCTATGTGTTTAAATAATCTTTTTCGGTATTCTGTATGTTAGACTCAAGCTATAGTTCCCTGTGATTTTGGAACTGGACAGCTTAGATGTAGGAAGACAGAGGTGTTACTTTGCCACAACTGCAATTTAACACAGGACCATGCATTGTCTGATAGGTTTTTGTTTCCTTTCATCCAGATGTGACAATATTTAGCTTCTTGATGGTTAAAATCTCAAATTATTCATGTGAAAGATAATAGGGAAAGCTTCAAATTAACATACATTCATGCTCTGTCCTTCTAGGTACAATGTTAAAATTTAATTTTGCTGGCCTCTTTGCTGAATTTACTGGAAAAAGAAAGCTAACGCAGCCTCTCAAATTCTGCGTGAGAATGGCTTTATCTGTCATGAGGAACGAAAGCGAGTTTTTAGCACATGCCAACCAATGCATGGTAAATTCTTCCTGAAGGCAAAGTAATGATATTAACGTGAAGGAGGCAGGGTTATCTCTTTCACTGAAATTTATATGTATGCTTAAAGCTATGTTAAGCTGTTGGACTAGAAATCTATCCCACAGAAAAATAGATAATTTAAAAATATATATTGATAATTGGATTAAAATCTATAAATCTTAATATATGTGTGTGTGTAAAAACCCAGTTTTCATGTGTCCACTGTGTTCTATTTATACAGAAATGTTTATGTATAAGATTAAGAAATTGTTATGGTTTAACCCCGATCGGNTTTTCCCTTTTCATCTCAACTTGTATTCAATGAAGTGACTTTTTTAGAAGAAGTTTTTGAAGTTTAAGGTCATAATTAGCGATTGCTATGCTTGTGCTAAAATCAGCTGAGTGTACTGGGCAATAGGATGTTTTAATCATTTCAAAATTAACTATACAGACTAGAATGTTCTTTCCAAAATCTCAGTTCACCAAAGTATACATGACATGCATTTAAAACATAGGATTTTTCAATAGCACACTCTTCGGGCAAATACTTCATTTTCATGCAAAATATCACAAAAGTGTTTTTTTGCTTAGTGTCTTGTTGTTTAAGGACTTGTACTTCGTTGGGTAAAAAAAACAAAATTAAAATTTTTATTACTTTAAGTTAATTTAAATAAATTTTATACTTAGAAATATTTGGTCAATATACTGATTTTTAATGTAGTCTACAGGAAGTGGCTCCAATTTCATAGTTTGTGAAGGTATTAAGCCAAAACCTGTGGAAACTCTTTAGGAAAACATAGTTTTACATTAGGTCAGTTCTTGCAATTGCCTGCAGTTACCAGTTTTGTTTCTTTTTTATTTGGTAGCTGGTTTAATATTCTGTAAAGAGTACACCAATACAGTGTAATCAGTGCATATATAAATATATAAAATATATATAAATTTATATATAATATAAATGTATAAACACCAGTGTCAGAAATATGGAAACAAATGTTTTCATAAATCTGTGACATCTGTAAGTTAATTTGATCAAGCCAGATTTAGAGCCGAGTAGGTTAGACTAGGTTAGTAGGTTTTATTTATCTAGGGCATCTTGCTCTTCAGTAACTTACCTTAAGTTAGAGGATGTTCTAAAAATTGTGTCTTTTGACTCAGGTCAAAGCCTAAGGAGAAAAAATTCTTTTGTAACGTAATGTTTCTTTTCACTGTCAGACTTATAAGGCTATTTTCCATTAAATATACATCTTGAACAAGAATTTAAATTACTGTAATGAAATAAGATCAGAGAGAAAATAGTTTAGCAGTTGCACTGTAAGACTGCATTTTTCTCCGGAAGACCATATCTCTGTCACTAATTTGGTAAACTGTGGGAAAAATTAATGAATTATTTCACTGTCCTTTTTCAGCCACATCTTCCATCTTCACTTATTTCCAAAGCTACTTGCAGATGTTAGATTTTTTTGGAGATATTTTTCTTCACAGAAAAGTTAGATTAAACTGTTGAAAACTGTGCTGCATGTTTCTGCATCTGTAGTATCTTCATTCCCTCTGATGCCAAAACTTGAGTTATTTTAAGCTGTCCCAATTCACTAACACATTTTGGCATCAGACCTGTAAAACAGTTACACAAGAACAATTGAGGTGATGCTGCAAAGTAAGGAAGCAGTAGCTGAGGGGAAGGGAGACTGGCCTAGGTGGGGCAATGCCTGGCTTCAATTTCCTGCTTATCCATGGAGCTCTAACTAATTCTAATGCATTGAGAAATGAGGTTTGGCTGCAGCTGTCCAGGAAGAGTAGCCTTCTCAGGAAGTCTATCTGATTTTAAGGCGGAACTTGATAAATTAGTCAAGGTCATATAGTATGATTGACTGCAATATCTGCAAGTAATTCTTCTGGTCTTAAGTTTCCATAAAATATGGCACATTCTTCACAAGGAATAATATTTATTTCTAGTGTCTGAGGTTAGCAATATAATTTATTGAATTGACAATATCTTATTTCTGCCTAAAATGACATGACATCTGTTGCGTTTTATCTGCTGGGAATCAGCTGAGATCAGGTGATGTCTGCTCTACCAGTTGTAGCCAAACTAATTAGGCATAGCTTTTGAAATTAGTTTTCATTCTTTTAGAGGAGAGGTATCTTTTCAAATCAAAGTAGGAGATTATTGATTACTTTTTCTTTTGACAGGTTTAGCTATTTATGCTGGTGAAAGAATCATTTGTTTACACAATTTGACTTCTCAATACCTACAAGGTTTATATATTCCAGGCATGCAGATTAATTTCTTCATAAATTTAATTTTCATTCCTCATTCATTTCATTTTATTAAATCTCATTTTCCACACTGTTCAGGCTGTGTAAGCAAGTAGTGAAGTTCTGTTTGCTGTAGGAGACATGCATGCATACACCTCATAGCCTGGTACTAAGTTTGCTACTTGGGTAAAAACTTCTGAGGGCCAGTTACTTTATAATGATGAGAAACAGTTTGTGGTTTGTTTTGTTTTTTTTTTTTTCCCCTACTACGATACTTTTTTTTTTTTTAAAAGACCAAAGTTTGTTACTAAAGACATTCATGGGAGAATACAGCTGTCTACACAAGAAGAAGGTACATAAACAATCTCACATGGATTCTTTTTGGTGGTGTTCAGTTAGTCCTTTTTTCTGGTACCATTTAAATAATTTGTTCTCAATAGTTCAGCTTTTACATGTGTATCCTTGTTATTACACCAAGTAGTAGAAATAGAATTAATAGTGTATGCTCTTTTAGATGTTACCACAATAATGAAAAGTGAGTATTTATAGGTCTAAGGCAGTGACATGTGACACTTCAAGTTTTGTTCTAAAGCTTCATCGTTGCTATCATGGTTTGAAAGTTTATAGGTTCAGGTTCAAATTATAGTTTTTCGAAGCCATGTGAACTCTGCATTCAGTGTAGCATAGCAGGATAGTTTTGATTTACTTTTTTATTGCTGTACTGGTTGAGAAACCAAGTGCTTTCTTCTCCTTTACTGAAGCATTTAAAGAAGAGCATGAAAACTGGGGCTATTGCTGACATTGCTGTGACTTTATTTAATCCGCACAAATTAGGTCCAGTTCTGAGAAACACTGCATATTCTAAGATTTAACTGAAGTCTGTGAAGCCTAGAGACTTTTACTCGCAGAATCAGGCCACAAATGTCTTCACAGTTGTACAAGCTAGTTAGAGGGGTCTGAACACTAGCCAAGAAAACTGACCCCAAATCACAAGGATCGTTAGGCTGTAAAAAGAGAAACACTGTTAATCATCAATTATTGTGCATTCATTCAACTTCAGTCATGTTTTACTGAACAATTTTTTCAGAGGCTGTGTGTGATAGTAATACTAAAGAAAAATCTACCATTTAGAATTCTAAATTACCTTCAGCATTTATGTCAGTTTTGAGACTTCATTTATCATCAGTCAGTTACTACATTCAAAGCAAAATATAGTTACGACTTTGAAAAGTCATGAAAGAGTAAGAGGACCTTTTTAAGTTAGTTTCTAGGTAGTAAGTGGGGCTATGTTTAACAAAATTTTTGAAAGGATGAAGAACTTAATCCAATCTAACAAGGAAGAGAGCTTGAAAGATTGACAGGGGAGGAAATATGAGTTGTTACAATGTATTGCTGTACATTTGATGGCTACATTTCTTGAAAATAAGAATGAGAAAGAAGTAAGACTAAAGGAAGAAAAGATGTCAGCTCAGAGGGCTTTCAATGTAAGTAGTTCTGGAGTTGAGATAGTGAATTTGATGGGTCCCATAATCTGTTTTTGAGGTCTGTTCCAGAGGATGGTCCCCCTGAGGTATAGTTCTGTCAAAACGCAGTAGCTTAGCAATGTCTTAGAGAAATGTTGAACAACAGCCTGGAAAAAAATGTGTATCGTATATTTTTTTTCTTTATGTTAAGTTTATTCTTTAATACATAATTGGAAACAGTATTTTAATCAATATGATTTGTAAGAATAAAGCCTGTGTTTCATTCGATGCTTTACTGGTATTTGAAATGCATTAAAGTGAATCTAAAAGAAAACACTTTGGTTTCACAGAAATGAGGAGTCCAAATAGTGTTTCAGGTGATCTTTTGAGGTATCTGCAACTTGAAATGTATTGAGCATCCTGAAGGTAGAAGATTCAGTTTGGACTGATGTCAGATAAGAGAAAAAAGGGAGAGGGTGGTCTTATTTCTAGCTAGCAATGAGCAGTAATAAAACAGTTTGTGGTTTTGTGAATAGATATCCTCATGTCACATCCCTTTTCAGTTCTTGAAAGGACTGGGTACTGAACTTCAGAAAATGTATGGGTGTGAACTTTTCATTCATAAGGCACTTGTACAAATGCACAGGGAAGTAAGAGATGGCATTTCTTGGTATCCCAGGGAGATATACACTTTCATGTGCCCCTTTATTCTTAGGTGCACAGTCCTCATTGCACAATATGCATGAAATAATTTTTCTGTAATAAATAATTTAGTAGAGAGCAAAATATGGTTTTCTACCACTCGAGACATCTGCCAGTTTAGGTCAATGAAACATAGACTCCAAGGTCACATAAATACTTCTAACCAGTGATATATTGTGAACTGGTGATTTTAAAGTAGTATTTTTATTACTGTAGGTTTGGGTGATGATCCACAATTAGTTGTTCTTCAAGGAAATTATGACAAAATCTTTCAGTGATTTGACCAAAATATTCTTGGTGCTGTTTACCTGTCTTTATTTCTTCTTATAAGTTTGTTTGTTGGGATTTTTTCTAGCATGATGAAGGAGAATAGTAGTAGAACAAGTTTTTTTGAGGGGGCAAAGTGGGGGGTGGGTGTTTTTTGTTTGTTTTTCAAAAAAAAGGTATTGTAGTTGCCCTAGACAGAGTGCCTAGGTCTTCAGAAGCTTTCTTGGTCCCATCTGTAAATGTTTTGTATGACAAGGCTGCCATAACTCAAATGTCTTCAGGGAAAGGCAGGCACATTAGCAATCCAATATTCACTCTGTATCGTTCCAGACATAGCTGTAGGTAGGTGGAGTTTTTTTGTTGTTGCCTCACGCCCACCACCCTGGAATGATACTGTAGCTTTTATATGTTGCATCTCATCCAGCTTAAATGGAGCTCCCTGACTTCGGTCGTCTAGATGCTAGTGCTCAACAGTAGAAGAATTTTACATTTACTGAAAGCTTTGTCTCTGGGGCAAGATTAAAAAACAGCTTTGCTGTTTTCACAGTGCAACATCAAAAAGTATCTTCAAGGTCCAAGTTAAATTTCTTTACAAAAATGGGTTATCATGTGGATGTGTAGAAGAGGGTTTTCAAGGTTAACCTAATGAAGTTGGCCTTGAAAGGTTCTGCATAGAGAGGCATCAGCTTAGGTTTTAGACACAGGTAAGTGTTCATGTAGCGATAGGCCTGTCTGACAAAGAAGCTGATACTCTCTTCTCTCTCCTTGACCCATGTTTATGTTCATATAACAAAATATCTGCTTGCAATCTGGTATTTCTAGCAAGTTAGGCTGTTTTATTTTTTCTGGGGGTATCCCAACATAGAGATTTTTTGATGTGGCAGTATAGCACAAGACATAAGCCTTCCAGGAGTGTTAGGGTACTCCGTAGTCATTTGCTGTTCCTCAGGCTTTACCCTGTGAGTGAAGTTTCTCTCAGCATAGTGTCACAGAGCTGTATACCTAGGAACTAGAATGCTGACACTGGAGGGCTACTGTTATTTACAGGTGACTAGCCCATGCTTGTTTATCCATTTATGAGGTCCTAAATTAAATTAGACTGATACATTCAGACTTTCTAGTTGGTGGTACAGGAGTGGCTTCTGCTCTTGCTGGAGTTTTGAATGACTGCTTTTTAATGCAAGTGTAACCAGGTCATTTTTCTACCTGACTTTTTAAAATTATATCTTATTCATGAGTTAATGTCAAAGACAATTAATGATGTTGCTATTTTCTTTAAACAGCAGCAGGTCATAAGAAATGAAGTAAAAAATTGTCTTAAGAATGCTTCTTTAAAATTTTTTGTCTCTCCTGCTGCTGTGCATTCTTAATGAGTATTTTTTTAAAAATGTAGGGGTGGGAAAGGGCCATATGTCTTTGCTTAAAATAGAATTGCAGAGGTGGTCGTGGTAGATATATCGTGCCCCCCCCCAATCAAAATGATGGTGGCTTTTACTACCTGGTGAGACATAATGTGGTAGTTTTATGTGGCATGTAAGTTTCATTATTTTGGGGGTAAAATACAGCAATTATAGCAATTATCTCTACTGTAAACTTCAATGATTGAGGGTAAAATATTACCAAGCTTACTTCATTAACTGTACTCCTATATTTTCACTGTATTCATGCCCCCCTAGTGGACAGAGACATTTTTGCCAGGGGTTAGGTATGTAATATAAATCAAAATATAAAACACCAAAATAGATTTGGTGACCAAGATACAGGTTTGTCTGATGTGAAATTCTGTCAGTGCAACATAGTACTTGCAAATTCTACTGTGTTACGTTAGAATTCTGGTGCTCTTTTTATACGTAGCTTGCTAATC
>VZTL01048768.1:0-19921 GCA_013400535.1 Scopus umbretta
AGGAAGCAGATGGGAGGGAATATTTCACTAACCAGCTTCACTGAGTCAATATAAAATGTAACTACACCCTAGGTCACAAAAGAGAACAAATCCCATTGAAAGTTAATAGGAGTTAGGGCACTCCATTCTTTTTCAGAATCCCACTCCAAGCTTCGAAGGATCTGCTCACATTTACAGTACCTTTATACCTCAATATCTCTAAGACTCCAAGGTGAAACCCAGCACAAGATTGAAAACTTTGCTAAAAAAGGTTTGCAATTCAGCAACGCCCCCTCCCCACACTGTATTTAAAGCTCATCCAGACAGAGCAGCCTTTATGTTCAGAGTAAATTGCACAACTTAACTGGTTCCAACTTCCATCCTCATTTTGTTACTACTGCCTATAATTAGGGGCAAGCCCAGACAGAGAGATAACATTGATCCCCATAGAAATTGGAAGAATATGAAGCAGTGCACACAGGCTTTACAAGGGCTTTGAGACAAGATACAGACTGGCACCTGAATAGCTCAGACAGGGGAAAGGGATGGAATTCTTCATTGTCTGGGCAGCTGTACCCGAAGTTACTATGGTATCTTTAAAAAACAAACAAAAAACCCCTATCCCTAAGGGCCTGTTTGTAAAGGATGTTATTACTATGTGATGAACTAAGATGTAACTTTACAGCGCACTACCCACTCTACGACAACGCACTATGTGGTTTGTTCCAGCACACACCTATGCAACACTGTGATTGAAGATAACTAATAGCAAGAAAGCCTAAGCATCAGAAATTGCCATGCTAGCAAACTGCTCTGCTTTGGGTCAGCCATGAACACAAGTACGATACCCCACTAACACAGCAGTCCTGCTTCTGGTATTCAGCTTATTGGCTCCCAGGTAGTCCACCTGTCCGCAGGATTGCCCTGTGCTGAGAAGATGCACCCAAAAACTGTCCATATGGGATGTTACCATGGAATTGAACTGCATTCTGAACTTGCATTCTACTTTAGTGAGCAGTAATGTTCCCATCTACACAGAAGCAGCCAGATAAGAGGCTTGTTTTTCTAAGTGTACAAAGCACACAGCTTTTGCACTGAAGCCAGCCACAGCTGTTTAGTGCTGGGTAACCTTAAAACATCAAGCCACTTGAGGTATGAAAGACAAATTCCCATCAAAACAGAAGTCAAAGTTCTGCCACTGATTTTAACAGGTAGGATTTTAGGTCTTTAAACAAAACAAAAGTCCAACAAACAACAGAAACAAAACCACTCAACAAAACGCTTAGCATTCTATGTTTAAAAGGAAAACAGACTGGGGTGTCATTTCCACAAGCAGATTACAAATAGAGGCCTGCATATAGTTTGTTTAAATCATGGTATAAAAATAAAAAGATAATGTGACTATTAAAAGTCTCTCAAGTTGTATTTTTTGATGCTTTCTGATTCCAGGCCGCTCACACCTGGAATACCTATGTTTAACTGAGCATCTGACAGCTTCCAGTTTTACAATTTAGAAGATTTACTGTTTCGACCTAAACATTCTCATATTACGCCTTCCTACTAGCTTAACTAAGTTCACACATGATTTTAACCTGCATTATTTTAAAAAAAAATCAAAATTATAAAAAGGGGAATTTTACAAATAGGATTACTCTTTGGAACTCTATATTCAGACGAAACTGAACTTCACTATGGACATGCAAACACAAAAAAAGTTTCCTTTCTTGAAACCCAGAATCTAACCCAATAGCTTGTTTTAATCTTGGAGTTCCACAACTTTAAAGGAAAATATTAGAAACATACATAAATATTTTTTATGTTACAAAACTCAAGAATAAGTTCAACTCAAGAAGTTTATTTTATAAAGGTAGGGTGTATTTTAAGTGACAGTATTACGAGCTTGGGACTCCCATGGAGAACTAAAATCCTCCATTTGAAAATACAAAGCAAAATTAATTAGAAAACACAGTTTGAGTGAAAAGTATTCTTGCAAAGAGTTCTTAGAAAGGATCACCTTGAATATGTTTGATGCTGAGGAGACACCATAACTTTTCTTCACACAAAAGCAGTCATCAACAGAGCACAACCAGATGTTAAGTTTTCTTTTCTTACTTTCTGTAAACCTCTGTGACCTCCCTCAAATTAAAAAAGGGAATAGCATTTTTAAAGCCACAGGAGCTATCATTAGTGAAGCATTCTAAGGATTTTCATTAATTCATAGCCAGCCAACCAGGAATTTTCCCACAGCCGTATACAAAAAAAGTCAGGGAAGTCACTGATTGCTTGGTTGGATTTGAATGTAGTCAGAAGTAAGATCAGAAATATCTAGTCCCTCCCACTGATACAAGAGTGAAGAACACAGGGAAGGTCAGAAATTAAAATCCAAGTCTGCCCACCAGCCATGAGGAAAATCCAGTACTTCTGTATTACAGGGGGTATAGAAATTGTTATTACATACAATTTTGTGAGTTAAGAGAATCATATAGATAGATCAATAGAAGTCAATTATTTGGAAGCCTTTAAGCACAGAACACGCAGTTCCAAGCAGAACTGCACGCCTATCACCTCATCCCCGTAGCAGCCTCAAGACGTAGATTGATGTTGTCTAGTTGTTAGTGTAATAGCCACCGTTTATAGCAACTTATGACCTGATACACACATTTAGTTGGAGCCCTTTGAACTCTGCATGCTCCTCTTTTGACCCTTATAGCTTCTGTCAACCCAGGGTTCCGGCACAGAAGGAGCTTGCACTTTCAATGTTAGATCATCAGAATACAAAGGTTACAGGAAGCAGAACAATGCATTTCAACAGCACTTCCCTCAAAGACATTACAATGACCTCTGCTTTGCTGTGAGGTGTTATGCTCTGTACAGCATTTGTAAAGGAAAAGCAAAAAGGCCAGGTACAGACGCAAAAGACTGCTGGCTTGCTGATTCCATGCTGCCAACAAGAAGGTGCATTTGTAAACACAGAGGTCATCATTTCACAGACACCTCTCTACACTGTCCGATCACCAAGCAACACAAATTTGACTCAGATCAGTCATGGACACGCAACTCTAATTCTATTGAATTAATCAGAACATGTATTTCAGAGTTTATGCTTTCAGGACTGCAAGAAGAGATATGATACCTGATCTAGTATGCAATCTCCTAGGACAAAGCTACCCCTCACATTTATTTGAGCACATTAGGATAAGTAGCATAAGTGACATGCCCCAAAACCAGATTTACTGTCTTGCTGAGTAACAGCCGAAGACCAGATCCATAAGACTAAGAAAAATAAAGGGTGCTCATGCACCTACAGCTTTAAACTTAAGAGGCAACATGCAGAAAGATCATAACATGCATTTAACACATTGCTATGACATACATTCCGTATGTTCAATATCCATTTACGTACTACTGATAGATTTTGACACTTTATTGAAAAACGTTGCTCACTTGCCTTGTAGCCAGCATCAATGTGTTTCTCATGCAGTAGGTGAGCTATCAGTCTTTTCTTCCTACCTGCCCTTAGAAGCACACGGCCCTCTCCCAAAGGGTCTTGATGACTATTCAGAGGTACAGCGACCTACCAGTGAAATGAAACAGCAAGGATTCTTTGGTCATCTAAAAGAAAGCAATCCCCATCCCTTACATTCTGCACCATACACACCTGCAGGTTGATACTGAAATTAATCTTGTACTCCTTATTTCACCTCTACATAAACCTATTCAAAATGTTTTGCTAGCTACAATTCCAGCCCTAATTATTGATAGCATAGTAAGAAAAGAATTTCATACTTAATCCTTTCAACATGGTCATTATAGATTAAGGAGCTCATCTAGGGTCAGTAAAGGATTGTTTAACTCAAGTTGAAGGAGGAACAGAGGAGTTTAATGTACTCGATAGCTCTGGCAGGAGCAGACAACTACTTTTCTAAGCCACTTGAAGGAATCCATCCACCTGTTTGAAGAAATTCATCACCTTCTGCCTAAAGAGCCTACCAAGGAATGGAGGGAGCTCAAAAAGCACAAAAACAGCCACTTAGTATGTGTCCTTTAGGAGAATCTAACAGGGCATTTTGAGTTTCAAATGCATGAAAAATCCTCATGAGATGAGGAAAAATGTGGGTGACCATTGAACAGGATACCAAATTAGGATGCAGACACTTTCCAGACACAGAATTAGCTTCCTTTTGCTACCCCCTTACTACCTGAATGATGTGCCAAGAACAGAATACCAAGAGGCAGTGTTCTGGAATACCCATGGGACTTTTGTACCATTATCAGCACAAGGAATAATAAAACAGAATGTCTGGAAAAATTCTTCAAAGCCAGTAGTGATATAACACTGTAACAGCCTTTAAGTGAGACAGAACTCCAAAGAATACAATGTATCCTGAAACATGTGCTGATGCTTGCTAAACCTCTAATCCAAGCTTTAATTATTTTTAATAATCAGTTCAGATTTTGAGAGAACAAATCCTTACCTGTATATTTAATTTCCCTCACATTCTTTGAATCCATCCATTCAGTGGTGAGAGGTGACAGGAGGACTAGAACAATGATGCGACTTGTACATGTGGCTTCATGTACTATTGCTTATACTACCTTTTAAAACGTTGTCTATCAACATGTCTGGATCTGCTCTTGTGAGGCTTCCTCAGTGGGTTCCTGAAGTTTTTTAGTTTGGGTTTAGGTTTGTTTGTTTGTTTTTTTAAAAAGAGAAATCTCTGAAATTTGTTCCTAGAACATCCCCTAGTTGACCTGTCCAGGTGACTTGTTCTAGAACTTATTCCAGACTCATCAGTTGCACCCCGTCTTGTTCTGATTTTACCATGACAGACTCCCCTGGTGCTGTTTCCATCTCTTCTGCCTCCGTTTGGAAGTCTAAAGACTGTACTTTGAGATGAGAATTTAGTCAAACTGCACAGGTATGACTGAGTTACTGCTGGACTGACAGTTGCTCTAACCTGCCATGTCATAAATGTTTCACTTTTTCATACTCTTTCTACCAGATGAGCTCTAGCTTAACTGACCTCCAACAATTTCTCTGAGGTACTGTTAAATCACTGTGAGTTTGTTTCCTCAGAATCATGTTCTTCATTGCTGTCACACTGTAAATTAACCAGAAGCCCACCATTATTCTTCAGTCAAGAAACAGCTCATTTGGGCAGTATCTCTTAGGGGTATTTGACTGCTACAACCAAACAGAACAGGCCCCATGAACAGAGGCGTTAACATACCAGGTATCAGCTGGCCTCCGGAGTGCTGGTGGCAAACGAAGCAATTTGGAAGACAGAAAGCTTGGCAAGCAGAGACCCATTGAAAGCTGATGTTACTAGAAGGCTTAGCAAAAACTCAAACACTGATACAGAGTCATCAGATGCATCTTCACTGTAAAGTAGGTTACTCCAAGCCCTTTTCAAAAACAAACCCCAGGCCCTTGTCTATACACATGGCCAATCAAGAAAGTGTGAGTTCAATGCATTTTTAAGCCAGATGTAAAAACACTGCTGATAGGCTAAAACCAAAACCAGTTAAGAACATGCAATTATCAAGTATTTATGAACTTTAGAAAATACAACATTAAGAATGTATGCATTTATTAGAAATAGGTTTACTGATAGTTTTCTGAGTTTTGGTGGAAAACAAGAAGTAATTTGTAAGATAGAACACTTGATGTATATAGACCCAGAGAAAACTGGACATCTGCTGCAGTTTATTAAGAAACATTTCTTAACTGTACTTTCCTCTGTTCCTTAATATTTACTGTCTGTGGAGTTTGACTCGCTTCCAAAAATCACACCTGCTTGTTTTATACCAGTACACCCATTTGATACAGGACATCTTCTCTGATCCACTGAGGTCAACAATACTTTTTTATAAATCCAGAAATTATGTCTTAGATATGATCTTGAAAGTACACTTTATTAAGTAAAAAAGGTTTAAGCATGTTAAAGTACGCATTTCTACCCTGGCTTGGCTGGCAGAATTTTGGATAATCACGGTGATAATATATATGTTCCTGTTAAAAAAAATTGCAATAAAACTACCAAAATGAGTCTATCCATTACATGCATAGGCATGTATTCATTACTTTACTAAGTATGTATCTGGTTAAAGTCTCTGAGAAAATCATGTAGAGGCTTTGGGCGTCAAGATGGGTGACTCCTATTGAGGACAGCTGGAAAGGAAAAATAGCTTGACAATGTAACAATTGTAAAACACTATATGTGTAAAAGGATCAATCCTTTTTGAAGTTTGCACTTAATTTTTGATCCTTAAGCAAAGTCTCACATTACCATAACCTAAAGTAATTAATGTGTACTGATCTAGCCATAGTTCCTTATTTTAAGTTACTGTAACTTGCACTTCTGTAAAATATTTTTCCAAGATTAATATAGGAAGAAGGATATAACAAATAATAATCCATCAAAGTCTTTAATATAACTCTGATGTGGTTTTCTAGGTGTGATGTATTTATGCGTAATGTTAATTTTTAAATGTAAAAACAACACATGATATAGAAATAGCAGCACTAACCTAAAGTGTCAGAAAAAAAAAACTGTATTTCAAACATACTTCATTGTATCAGTAGCAGTATATATAAAACCAAGGCAACATAGTTTAAAAATAAAAAAATATTTTTACTTTTGAAAATTAAAAATGGTACTCAAGCTTAACAGTCCTCCAGTAATACCTCACACTCCTCTTATCTTGTTTGGTTCTAAAAAAAACGTGCTACATCTACGGGTAAAATTCAGCTTTTGAGCAGAATTAAGCAGGCAAGTTCACATCAAAGCTTTGTTTCATCATCTTTAGACTGATCTGTTGGAAAAGACAGCTGGTCCTTATTAAGCACCCTTTAAACATTGCAGTTTTAATTAAGTAACATCCATGTTATATTAACATTACCAAATAATTAACTAAGGAAAAGCTAGTATCATCTAATCATGACTGCTTAACATCTTTTCACCAGTGGACTATAAAGTATTAATCTATTAAAGCAGAACTTGTTCTTAAGTAAGTGTCTCAAGATTTTAAATTAACAAGTCTGATAAAGCAGTTGCTGCACTTCTGCTTACTCAAAAGGAGATGGGGGGGGGGCAGGGGAGTAAGGCAGGGAGCAGAGCTTGACATCTAAACTAAGGGACATGATCTAGAGAGGAAATTAATCAAATTTGCAACAATCCTAAGAAACTTCAGCTGCAGAAATTTTGTTAGGTGAACAGCTTATGAATTAGCATCATATTCAAATTTCCTAATTTCACACCAACATACAAGGAAATATACATTTTTGTTGTTAATACTTAGAGTAAGTTTTAATTACATAAGCAGGCTTATGTTTCCATAGTTTTGTTCTCTAGGTTGTGCGTTTGAATGCTCATTCTGAAAACACAGCATTTAACCTGTATAGCCTCATAGTTCCTGAAGAACCACTCATCTGCTTATTTAAACATTAACATACTTAGGCTACTTTGTGCATTTTTAAATTAACTTAAATAGGCAGGCTGTCAGCAATACGTTTTGACGTTAAGAGTAAAAATGGGGTCACATTCTCTGCTACATTACCTGATAAATGAAACAAAAAACCACCCCAAAACCAAAAACAAACAAACAAAAAACCCCACAAAAGAACCCTGGAGTGATCTTGAAGCTGAATTCTAAACTAAAGTAATACAGATGCCTACACCTGCATGACTGACCATGCTTGCAAAGCCTTGCACTCAACGTGTTGCATTAGATATAATCAGAGAAATGCACTGAGGTTTAAATGATACATCCAATCAATTCTAAAATACATTGTTCTATATCCCAATGGAGAGAAATCTATTGATTCTAAAATTCAGAAAAAATGGAGGACACAGAACTGCTGGCATCTGGTCTGCAGAGCTTTCAGCCAACTCTGGAACTGTCTATAGATTAAAGAACCCCCTGACGGTAAACATTAACACCTTTCACCATGCTTCATCTCAGGTCTGTCTTCTGCCCAATACCCTTAAGTTTTTTTAAATACTCTGCAAGAGAAAATCAGATGTTTTAACTGTTAGAAAATAATAAGAAATAAAGGGAGGAATTTAAACTCCAGTAAATTACTTCTTAGCATTTTATGAGGTATTCTTCCTCCTAAAGAAAGTTCCCAAAACATATATTTAGCTGGGAAAATTATTTCAGTATGACTTAGCTTCGTGCTTAGAAAAATCCCAGCTGTAGAGAAGAATGAGTGTGTGTTGGGAGGGATGCTTGAGGAGATAAATGTAAGGACATAGCAGAGCCTAAAGAATAATGAGACATGCAGAGCTCCTGGTACTGGAACGGTAGGAAATGGGGATCTTCAGAGAGTCTCTGCTATGAAAGGAAATAGAAAGCTCCTTATGGAATGAGCATAAAAGATGACACAGGGAGAGTTTCAGGGAGAATGCACGGGAACAGAGACCCCCAGTATGTCCGATAAGCTTTGTTTAGCAAAGGAAGGTACAACTCTCTGCTAACAACGCGGGGAAAGAGGTTTGCTGAAATGCGGTATTATTTATTCTTTCTCATCATAAAGTCTCATTAAATTTAAGCTTTATACTGCACACGGTTCAGTGCCAGGAACTTCAGAGGAATTAAACATATGAAAAAAATTACTCATGTGTGTAGTCCCATTAGAATCTACAAAACAACTTGAGAGTAAAGTTGCTCATGTGTTTAACACCGAATAAATGAATCTGAAATATATTCAAATCATCAGAGCTCAAGTCTGTCTTCTCTGTACACCTCATGACCTGTTTATAGGATGAAAAAAATTCAGAGACTAACTTTCCAGAATAGCTCCCCATGTGGACATCCTTATTCTAGAGTAAAAGAGGCCCTTCCCTGATTTATTTTTTTCTGGATAAAGGTATGCATACGATGTAGTAAGACCATCCATACGGAAAGCTACTTTGCAATACTATTCTGCTTTAAGCAAACATTCTACTTGAATCTGCAGTAACATTAAGTGTAGGAATACATTAAAATTTCTGTTAAACATCAATGAAAGTAATCCTAGACTTAGCAAAGTCAATCCAAATTCTAAAATCCTGGATCCACTGAAATCACTGATAATTCTCAGCAACAGTAATGTAACTTACTCATCCTGGCATTAACTGCTTTCCTGCTGCAGACATTTGTTGAGCTTTCAAGACAAATGCCAAAGTATTACTAGAGAAGGCGATTAATACAGGCATATATTTTGTGATGGAAGTTGTAAAAAAAAAAAAAAAAATCACATCTGAAGACTGCAGTTTTGAAAACATTAGCTATTAATAATAATTTCAGCAGCTACAAATCAAAACATCAAAATACTTTTTCATCACATTCTTTCAACTATAGTCCAGTAATACACTCTTATCAAATCAAGCTTTTACTGCCAGAAAATATTGAGGAAACTTAAAACTCTGTTTTATAGAATGAAAGGAAAACGAGCAGTACTTGTATAAATGTACCAAGATGGAACGGATTTTCAGAAGCAACCCTCAAACCATAATAAAAGGTTC
This sequence comes from Scopus umbretta, assembly GCA_013400535.1. Classification (NCBI taxonomy): domain Eukaryota; kingdom Metazoa; phylum Chordata; class Aves; order Pelecaniformes; family Scopidae; genus Scopus; species Scopus umbretta. The sequence continues at coordinate 9,489 of VZTL01048768.1, forward strand.
ATCAGAGGTGGGAAGTGCACCACACATTCACAGTTTCAGCAGAGGAAAACATCCAACGTGTGTGTATCTAGATGTACATACAAACACCCACCTTTCCACATTTTATTTCTCCTTAGATTAAACAACTATTAAAAGTTAACTGATATTTTTCTAGACTGTTTATTTATGCCATTGAGAATTATTTCAGTTCAACTGCTTCATTTAAAGCAATCTAGACATTTTAACTTTCTCTATATAGAATGTTAAGACTTATTCAGGCCCTTAACATACATTAATTAGACACTACTTATAAATAACCTGCAATAAGAATATCTATTTGAATAGGATACAATTACTCCAGGGCTTGTGTCTTTTCAATCAGTCAGTGTCCCTGCAGTGTTTAGAGTGGCAGAGGGGAAGTGGCCTGTGGTTAAACAGAGGAAATACCAAGGAATTTTAATAGAGCAAATAGTCTCTTTACTTCCTACAGGGCACTACTTCAAAGGCAACCCTGCTCCAGAGCAGACAATGTGTTAGAGGGGCCATCAGTCATTTAATAGTATGTCAAGTCTACTCAAAACTTACATGCAGACCAAGATAAATGCCACATAACTGAGACAATGGGTACCATCCTGCAGTCATTAATAAACGCTGCCCTGCCTGGATCATGCAGGCAATCATAAATAAGACCAGAATGACAAAATCAGACTACGAAATTACAGCTAAACAATCAGAGGAGATATCTAATAAATTGGCCAGGGGAGTCTGAACTTGAAGCTGAAAATATTATGGAAACAGAAACTAGTACAAATATTTAATAAGCTATATATTTGTTATATTTGTTGTGTGCAATAAGGACAAAAGGGGGTCTATGCTAATTAGAAAGAGTAATTTTTACCGATCTAAAAGTCAGTCAAAATAATTATATTGAAAGAATTATATCATGGTACATTCAGGATTAATACAACGGCATTAATTACATTCAATACAAGCTGTATCTACCTACTTCTATAAACATCAAAATACACTAATCAAGCGTAACAACTTTTAATAGTGATAATTTACTTAATAGCTGATGCAAAACTTGACAGGAACATACGCAGTGGTCGTTCTGAGCATGTGGGGTACCCCGCCTACGTCCGCTGAAACATACACTAGACACATGGAGCCAAAACATTTTAGTCCTAGTTCTCAGTTTAAAAGACCTAATAGGGGAGTCTAAACCTTCAACAGCTCCATCCAACACAAAGATTTAGGTCTTATGCTTTATCAGGGTTTGAAGTTTGTTTTTCCGCACTCTTCTTTTACACATTTTCTAATGCTTTCTCTAAACTATGCCCTACGAACTTCTGAACTGCGTGTTGTAGTAACGTTCTCAAAGGATCTGATCTGAAACCAAGAAAATCCTTAGTGACAGTCTAACAAAAAGGAAAAGCAATGAAAGTCAGTTATGTTCCCGCTGGTGTTCCTGGATCACCACGCTTCAACTAGATTTGTAACTAGACATCAGGAGAAAGAAGAAAAAAAAAAAAAAAAAAAAAAAAAAAAAAAAAAAAAAAAAACACACAAGTTATTTAAAAATATTTAAAAAAAAAAAAAAAAGGAAAAGCAATCAAGAGAAGTCTGACAACAGAACACACCAGAAACAGGAACAAAAGGCAAAGACCAGTAACAAAATGTTTATCACCTTCCTCCCCCTTTCCCCCTCCCGTAAATTTCCTACATCCTCTGTGTAATGATCAGGCCTGAAGCTAAGACCCCAAGCCGGCCTCGAATCATTAAAATAACAAAGCCCAAGTGATGGCTTTTATCCTTCTCGCAGCGCAGGTCGACTAAGGAAAGGGAGAGCGCTGGTGGGAGAAGACCTGTTGAGCGACTTCTTCACACTCGCTGCTCACAAGATGCCCCCCTCCCCCGGGGCGAGAAACCAACAAACATCCCTTCCCGGGAAATGCCACCCTCTCTCCCGGCCGCAAATGAACTGCCAGCTGCAGAGCCCCGGAGCAGCTCTATTAGTTGCAGAAGGCGTTTTCCCCCTCAATGGCAGCCCGCTCCCTCCCTGCGCTCCCAGGGAAGCATCCACCGCACCTGCACCGCTCGCACGGCCTCTGGCCCACGGGACAGCGCCCGAGACCCCAACTTGGGGAAACTCTCAGCGCCTCCCCTCCAACGCCGCAGTTTGCAAAAAGCCCCGCTCCAGGAAGACGCCCGCCTGCGGTCGGAACCGAGCGGCACCACTTTGCTCTACTCACCCTCCCTCCGCACGCATCGCCCGCAGACCCCCTCCTGCCGCCGGCTCCTCCCGCGGCCCCTGCGAGCTGCTGACCCCCGAAACAGGCNGGCGCCCTCCCGCCGCTCTCCCCGCCTGGCGCACGGGGTACGCGGGGCCTCCCCGCTCCGCAGGGGCGGCGGCGGGCTTGTGCTGCTTTCCTGAAAGATGACGGCGTCTCGCTGGAGCTGACCCCGTCTTTCCCCGATCATCTTCTTTACGCGGTGCGACACCGTCTTGCTGACCCCGCTTGCTACGCGGTGCGGCTGGCTGCCGGTCACGGTAACCTATGGATCCTGGCCGCTGCTTTGCCCCACAAGCAAGAAAGGCTGGGTGCCGCTTTGCGAACGGGACTGGTCTTCCTGAAACCATAGCCGTGCTCTGCAAGATCAGGGCCACAGGCCAAAACCCAATCATAGATCTGTACCAGTTAAAGGGCAATGCATGAAATACTGTGACGAGAAGCTGGAAGAATATACTAGCATAGAATTTCAATTGCAGAAAATGCAATGGAAGTTGTATGTAGCAATAAGTATTTCAGCTTTTTCAATTGGAGTCTCTATAGTTAATTTTGGTATTACATGCTTTGACCAAAACATTTCTCTTTGAAAGGAAATAAAACATCTTTCTAATAAACTTCAAATGCAAGCCGCTCTGATAGATCAGTGAATTCTACCAATCACAAACCCTTTGTCTGAAATCCTCAAAAATCATGTGAGCCACAGAAGCCCAAGGCTCCCCCGAAGCACAGAATCGCAGTGTTACTTAGCTTAGAAGGGACCCCAGGGCATCATTAGGTCTAACTGCTGCAAGTAGTCCTAACCTCAGTTTTAGATCAGGTAGCTAAGGGCCTTGTCATATGTCACTTTTACCTATCACTTAACTCCGATTATTTTTGAAAATGTTGATTTTTTTTAGTACATCGATATGATTAACATACAATTAATATCGGACAAAACCATAATCCTAATGGAACAGACAAATCCAGCAGTATTATAAAAGACATTATAGTTTGGATTAAAATAGCACGCAAAAACACCACTAAGCCAATCAGTTGCAAGGAAATATGACCAGTTGGTAATTTTTAAATTAGTACTGGTTTTACATCTATCAGATTTTTCCATCCTTTGTGACTATTGGCAAAAATAATACAATAAAACTCTCATAAACTGCTTGTTTAAGTTGATGAATCTATGTTCTTGCACTCACAGTTACCTTTGGAAACAGGTTTGTGACTTCAGGATAGTCATAGCCTTTGTTGTGACATGAACAGAAATTACATTCTTGCTGTTAAATATTTTTAGCACAAATTGGAGATCAGGCCATAGTCCTCTTAAGGCTCTGGGAACAAATGATGCTTACTTTTAATCTCCATTTCCCCTGCAGGCTGGAATTCTGAAAAAGGGAATTTTAAGACTACTCATTCTATAGGTAGAATTTTCACTGATTTTATGATGAGATATTTTCTAAGGTCAAGTATATCCCAGACCAGAATTAAAGTTTAGCACATGTCTTTTCACTGTACACCATACACACACTTCTATCTGGGTACTCTCGCTTTAGTTTCTCCTTGTATTAGTCAGAAATGATCAAACAGGCTTGAAAATTATATAAGCCTTTTTTTTTTTTAATCAAGCCAGGCTGTATAAAAACTATAAGTGCTAGTCCTTTTATGTTTTAATGCATTACAAAAGACATAAAGCAACACAGTATTGTGGCTAAAGAAAGGAAGACATATGTACAATTTATTTACTGGACAATAATGTCTCTGTTGCCCATAACCACCTATGACAAACAATGACTCCCTGTTGAACACACCTCCACTGATCTGCAAACAAATCTCCTTCTAAACTGTGGGGAAATCTGTTTTTCTGTTCACAAGAGTTCTAGACTGCTAGAGAAGCTGAAATTTTTAAGTGAGAACTAAGAAGAAAATTAGCATTATCTGTGCTATTGATGCATTAGCCTACAATGATTTTAATAGAAACAAAGATATAGAATGAATAGTGGCATTTCCTAGGTAGCAGAGCAACTGAAGACCTCTCAGCTACCCCTGATTACACTGTCAGTACCCAGAATGCAGCGAAATGATTCGTCTTATTTACTAAGACCTCAAACTTATTAGCACAAAGCAAAGATGCCATCCACAAAATCAGCGTTGATGACCCCTTCCCAATAGTTCAGCTTAAAGCTAATAACAAAATGACACATCTGAAAAAAATTATCTCCATACTGCCACCATGTCCAACTTACTAACGTGAATGAACTGATTGAATACAGAAGTATTTCATCGCTTTGTATGCATTTAGAATAGCTTCCACTGAAATCTTTTGTGGAAGAGGGTAGGGGAGATGTGGGAATCAAATGACAGCAGTTAACATTTTTAGCTAGATTCTCCAAACTGCTGCTAGTTAATGTAGGAGCAAATGTGGCTGTGGGGACTCTGCTTTTCTGTAGGCTCTTTTGTCGTTTTTACAACAGTCTCTTGTTTCCAAATAGTATAGAACACATAATATCCAAAAGTCATGGGTATCAATATCATGCATTCTACAGCTGGTTTTGGTTGCCACTCTACCTTCTTGCTTAAAGCTAAAGAACATTTTTTTTTTTTCTTTCCCCTTTTCTGAGCAGCTGTTCCCAGACACAGGGGACAGTGAGAACTCAGTAGTTCCTATAAAAACAGAAAAACTCATTTAGTTTGATAATATTGTTAAAAATTCCCCACCAAATTTTCTATCGCTCAGCAAAAATCCCCCTTTTTAGACTTGGAAGTTGTATGTTCCATCCATACTTCATATTTCTAGCACCGAAAACTCTCCCAGTAGAGACTGACCTTGACTGCAAAAGGAGTTACAAAAACGGCTCACTTTAGAGCCAGAAAGCACGCATCTTGCTTGTAGTATTCAGCTTAGTCAGACAAGACTATTGCAATATCACATTTCTGTTATAGATAACCACCACCCACTGTTAAAAAATGAGAATGAGCTATGGTGAACCAAGCAGACAGTATGCTAAAAGATCAGCAGCATCTCAGAAAGCTTTTACAGGTCTGGAATCACAAAGTATCATCTCACTCTCCGTAAAAGCACAAATACAATGCCAGAACAGAAAATGCACAATGCAAGGGTCTTCTGGAACTTCATCTGGCAGATACCAGAAGACAAAAAACCCCAGATCTTTTGATAATAACCACTTATACTAAAGCGTCCCACTAACACGGGGATGGTTTACCTATTGAATTAAGATCGGGCATAAAAAGGAGGAAGATCCAGTATCAAATCTTAAGAACAAAATTAGAAAGAAAATGTGAAATCGATGTGGATGCTCTCAGCAAGGGCATGAACATTTCCACCAGCGTCAAGGGTCCTAAAAATTGAATCTTCTATATTATAACATGCCATAGTTTCAAAAGCTCAAGTGAAAGATTATCAACTGATAAGACGGTGACCCCAGGCCATAAAATTCAATTGAAATTTGAATCAAATTTATCGTTACAAATACTTAGCTTGCTCAAGGCAACTTATAAATCACTAGGCCTTGAGAAATGTGCCAAGAACTTGTGAAAAACACTTGAGTTCTGAAAGGAAAATCTGTATTACTGTTCCCATTTTATAGATGGGGAAACTTAAGCACAGAGTCATAAAGATGCCTGCTTTTATGTCTTGCACACATGCTCAAGGCTAAACCAATAATTAGATTTGGAGTCAGGAAAGACTCTGCCCCCTAGTAAGACAGGAAAAGACCCCTAGGTGTAGTGTTTTTTGTTTTTAATTTGTTTCTTTCTATAGACACACACTCTACTTCCTAAGGTCATCCAGACATTACCAGTGGGTGCTTAAAATAGCGTGGGCCATGGAGCCCTTGATGCAGCCTCCAAAACAATTCCATTCAGCTGGCTGCTTGTATCTTGCGAGTGACGAAGAGCACAGCATGCTGTCCTGGCAGCCAACTGCCTCCTGCTGTGCCCAAACATTTATTGGCACTTCTAGATTAGCTGCTGCTGTGTCCAGATGGGACTTGAAAGTGGAATTAGATGCATGAATTCTGCTTTGACACTGGCAGCCACCACTTCTATGTCCAGATGCTTTGCAACAAGTTCCTGCAATTGAGCATCCAATCCTTAATGCTGAATAAGCTAGCCCTTATAGAATCCCTTGTAGTGTACAGGCAATAATATTTCTTTGCTGCTTACTTTTTATGTCACATTATCATGTTTGAGCTTTTTTCTTAAAAATCTCAAGTCTATCTTCAGGTACTTGGGGGCATTTTGAGGCTTACAGAGTTCAGAGAGTAGGGAGTGAATGGTCTTGTGACCTTTCTGGATGACTTAATGTCTTCTACAGGAAATTGCACTTAATGACCAAGGAAGTTTCAGTCCTATATTCCTAAAGGCTCAAGTTAGCATCAGTTGCAAGAGTAAATTATGGTGAGGAGGAACTGACTGAAATAAACCAAACAGCCATTATAAGAAAATTACCTCTGATCACCATCAAAATAACAATTTATCAGTGATCCATGGATGCAAATCTTCATATAATATTACCATTCCCCAGACCTCACAGTTCTCTGTATTGTATACAGGCCAACTTGTTCTGCTGGCAGAGAATGTTTGCAGTCAAATGTCAGCTCTCTGTACTTCTGTTCAGTTTTTCATCTGTTTATTCTATGAATGTAATAAAGGAACAGACAGCTCAGTTCTCTGAGATGATTCAACTTACTGATGTGCCACCAAATACACTCCTCCCTGCTCCAAAAGCATGCTGAATTGACTCATTCTGTGGCCACATGTCGCCTCTGAGAAAAGAGGGAGCAGGGCCGGACCGCATCTTTCAGCAGTGTCTTCTGTTACACCGGATTAGGTGTAATATGAAACTGCACTTTTAGAGAAAAGTAGATTTGTGATGTAAAGAAAATTAAAAATTGCATGGAAGAGTCATTTTTCAATAAAAATTCTGTTGAACTAGAAATATTCTGAACCAACAACTGTCTCCCCAAAATTATGTATGTTTTATTGTTTAGCAATTATTGAAAAATTATTAATATTTGATTTCAAAATAGTATTTTTCTGCAATATAGGCATTCTATCTCGAACAACTATTAAAAATGCAAATCAAGATCCCCACAATGCAGTTTGAATAAATGCTAGAAATGTTAATAAAGTAACATTTTTACAAAAGTTTCAGTTTTACTTCTAGTCTCAACCCTTTCTTATTACAGTGCAATACTTTCCATCCAGACAGCTTGTCATTCTCCTTCTGCAGGGAAACAGGGGGTGGGGACAACAACCCTAACCTGATTTAACAGTCTATTCTGATATTCAACAGCATCCTGCGGCAATGTCTGCAAAATTAATCCTAGCACGCTAAGGGACCCCTCACTGAGCATAACCTGCCTTAAACCCTTTCCCATTTAACTGAGGGAGAGCTATTTGCTCAAGCACTTCAGGATGACATCATTTGTTATTTGAGGCCAAAAGCTAAGGGTAATTAAGGCTAAAGAAAATGTTTTTAAGATCTTTGTAATTAAAACACATAGAGACACTATAACAGATACTGTTTCAGTACAATAGGAAGACGGCCTGAAGAATTACAAAAATCCTGCTATTGTGAAACCATTATGGAAGAAGATTGGAAAGCCCTTTGTCAATAGCACACCTCATTCTACTCTCACTAAAGGAACTATACAAATAAAATACAAAGGCTGGAGGTATATGGAAGTTGCAATCATTGTTTATATGATAGACACATAACAGTATTTCAGAGAAGAATTTTGAAACATTTTATAGCAGATTTACAAAAGAATCCACAGCAATTCTACAAGACCAGGGGGGAGGAAGCAGGGGGGAGAGGAAAGGCCCTGCTAGGAATGACATTTGTTGCTGGCAGCTCTACCTGTCAAACAAACAAACCCAAAGTCCTTTTTATCTACAGTCTGGCACATTGTTTTAAAACAAAAATTTGAAGCAGTTGGATATCAGAATTGAGTTAGCTGGAAAAGCTGATTTTTGGAAAGAGCAAAATAAATATGCAGATAATAAACTGATCAAACACAATGAACAAGATTTCTTAATACTCACATAGAAAGTTAATGCATGTTAATATGATAAGTTAGATAAATTATTTGTTTCTAATTAGATGATAATAGCAACAATCACTGAAAACGCCACTCCTACTATATCATAATCTGTGATAAAACTTATTGCACAGGACCGTATGTTTACAGAGGAAAAAAGGGAAATACTGAATCAAGAAAGAAATTAAAGTGGATACCATCACATTTTTTAATGTTTTACCCTGACCAAGCATTTTGAAATGCAAGGCAAGCTGTTAAGAAATGCACATTATTTAAAAAGCACAAAGTCACTTAAGAAGTGATTTTATCCTTCTGTGATAAAATAATAAATGAAAAGTCTGGTGGTAATAAGTGTTTCTGCATGGCAAACCTTTGTATTGTCAACACTGTATTTATTATTACAGAATAATTATATTAGTAGATAGTGTACCAGAAGTTGTACGAATATTGTACTGAGTTTTACACTCTAAAGGGTTTTTTTTTTTTTAGAATTACTGGCCATTCTGTCAAATGCTGTCTTGACTGTAAAAAGACTCTGCTACTTAAATTTACTATGCCAGGCAGTCTTCTAAACATGCATTCATGAAAGCAGCCTAAATTAATTTAGAGACAAGACTTTAAAAAGGTTGGCTGCCCAAAACTGAATTCTTAAGGTAATAGATAATTATTAATAAATGTTCAGACTATCAAAAATACTAAGCACTCTCCAATTTTCACTAGGTTCAGTTCAATATTGACCATTCAGAACTTTTGTAAATCAGGCCCATCATCAAGCATTTGTAAGCAGGTACAATATAAATTTGGTCACAATTCTTGTACAATTAAAATAGGTAGTCACCTGCTGCCATTCTGCCTACCCACAGCCCAATTCATCACTGCAGATTTGACTCAAAATTAATTTAACATGTAAGACTAATTATAATATCTAGCCACAAGAGGGCAAAAGCAGCCCGGCATTTTTATAAGCATTTCAAACACAGACTGTTACAACTGTTTCAAGATTTATTAATTTAAAGTCTGATTTAATACGAAAAAGCAAAGTGTTTAAGATGCAGCTAATACGTAGCAATCAATCATTAGTGCAGAATATTTGATCTGCTGTCTTCTTTATTTCCTTACCATGGCATCATTCGTAGAAGCTGTGTCCCAAGATATTTTGGAATATAACTATGATTGATGCAATACAATTCTGAATATTAAAAGAGTGTGAAATCTATCACTGAAAGATATATATTTATTTTAATTTAATATACAAAGCATAATTTGTTTTTACATAGACAAAAGACTGCCCCAGAATCTAGAAATCATGGACAGGCACTTACTGCCTTAGAAATAGTAAAATAACATGGACTGGTAAAACAAAAATTCGGTGTTAGAAGTGCAAGAAAGGATTAGAGAAAAATAAGGTCCAATAATTAAACTGGTGTGAGGTTACAGATTTTTTTTTTTTAAAGGTCACAATGAAATAATGAGTTTGAAACACATGCTTACATGTGCAATTTAAAAATGGCAAATTCCCCAAATTTTATAGTGATTTATAACAAGACTTTTTTGCCTTTTTTTTAATTAAGGCACAGGCAATGCACCACTTGTTCTGTCACTAATGCCAGCACTGTAACACATTCATATGTTCAAATATAAAACATACATGGTGGTATGAAAGTCACTGGCAATTATACCACAACTACACCAAACCTTATATATCCCTAAATATTTTTGATCGTGTTCTTACCTCATGGCTAATAAACAGCATCCTGCAAAAACAAATATTAGAAGAAATTCAGTTTATTGCTTCTTCTAAAATCAACAAATACATGATTAGTTTTCTATTCCCCTAGTCAATCTAAAAAAGCAAAACTGCAGTGCTAATACTGTGCCATGCTAATACAGCACTTCATACTTTCTGAGATTCTCCTGATTTGGTCTAAGAAAATACTGCTGGCCTGTGCCAGTATCAGCTTTGGGTCCCCAGGATAGAACGACTGGTCTTCCACATTTTCTGTCTAACCCTTTCCCCCTCATCTCCTGCAAGTAAAGGGACTATTCCCCCCAAAGCAATCTAGAACTGATGGCTTTTCAACAGCCCTAGATTCCGCTCCCTCACAAACAATCC
>VZTL01048796.1:0-15328 GCA_013400535.1 Scopus umbretta
TCCTTCTCCTGTTTCTCTACACTTAGGAAGGACACAGTGGGCTGGCTCTTACATGTCAGCAGGACTGGAAGACAGCAGCGTGTTCTTGCTTTCTGATAAAGAATCAGCTTAACCAGCACAGGACTTCACATCCAGGCAGCAAGAGCAACACACTCTTTTCTGAGCAGTTCATTCAAATACACTGTTGATACATAAACACCAAGCATGTTTGAAAGCGATCAATTATAGTTGCTCAGGCCATTGATGTTCTCTAGTACAAGCTTTACGCTTCAATGCAAAATTAGTGGTGCCTTGGCTCTCTGCCTACTACACTGCTCCACTGTTGACAAAACTAAGCTATGAATATCTTGTACATGCACATACTACTTTTGCAATCTATTTCTAAAAACACCTTTACAAATGCAAGGGAGAGAACATCCCTTACTTTGGCATGCCTCAGTGAAGGCCATCATAGATGATGCACATATGTGCCTGAAATAATATATTTTTGAGATTGCTGACCTTCTTGTTCATACCTATCAAGATTTATTTTCTTGAATATCCAAACAATCCAACATCATGATTCAATTATTTGAGCTCTATAAAAAATATTTTCTCATGAAAACCAAAGTTTTGTCAAAAAGCACAGTTCATCAAGTTTTCAATTAACTGAAGAAGCTTTACTTTAGGAATCCAATAAAACATCTAATTTAGTGGCACAGATATTCTTATCATTTATAGAACTTTTCCACACTGATTTTTCACTTAATATTATAAATAGGGAACAATTTATCAAGTCTGAATTTATATTCTTCTGTAATTATACTGGCAGTAGAAGAAAGTCCCATTTTAAAAAATCCCTATTATATTCTCCGAACTTAGCTGATACAGAGTTCAGTTGAACTCCAGCACAAAATTTGACAGAACAGACTCAGAATGCAACATTTTGATCAATTTCTCTACTCTATGGCTTTATAGTCTTTTTCTATGTTTCAAAGAGAAAAGAGACATTATTAAAACTCACTTTTTATGTAGAAGCACATAATAGTCAAACTACAATTATATTTTAATGCAAATCCAGTTTTGCTTTGTAACATAAACACAAGAAGGAATTAGGGACACAGCCTCTCACCACCAACGACAAAACCAGATACCATCACTGACAACATCCTTGTTTGCAAAAGACCTCCAAGGCTTCTGACTGCAGATTCAAACTGCATAAGTAAATTTATTTTTTTTCTTTCCCACAGAGAAATGTTTCTCAATATCCACCCTATATTTCCTTTTCATGCATAGAAATACATACACTAGCCAAAAATTTTCAAAGCAAGAGTACTCATATTCCAACAATGAGTCTTTTGAAGACTACTTGCTTGAATAGGTGGCAATAAGAAAGATGAAAAACCTCTTCAAACTCTAAACCAGACATCGTTTGCCTTGTCATCTCATCTAAGAAGGGATTAGACCCTTCCATTTCTCTAGATTAGACATTTTGACTTGCATTGAATTTTTCTGAAGAGCAGATAAATAGGAGAAAAAAAAACTATAAGGACAATTTTAAGTCTTGAATGTTCTGATTCATAGACTCCATTAAAAATTATGCTAAAAACTTCTAATCAAGCACTCGTCAAAGGTAGTTTTAACAGCATTAAAAGAAGTCACCAAGAGCAGCAGAAATCACCATCTGTAATTCATCCTGAGTAAGAAAATCTTGCATTTTTGTAACAGTTTGGTTCCCATTAACAGCCTATATTCATTATTCAATTACATGCATTAAAACAGGTAAGTTTGTGTTAAAGCAACAGTTCATTCTGACAGCTCATTCATATTCAGGCAAAGGTAACTGTGCAGCAACTCTTCCCACTTCACACAGAAAAATGAAATAATGACCTCCTTTTTCTCACCTCTTAACCTCTATAGATGGGAAGACTGTAAAGGTCAAAATAAAGAACTGAAATTGGGTTTGGAGTGGTGAAGAATGACAGCTGCCCACCCCCTTCCTGCCAGGAGATAAAAATGTGCAAGACAGAAACAAAGACCTATATTCTAAGCAACACTGGGAGGTGATCTCCAGGGGAGTTAGACTGACAAAGTTATGACCTAATTAAAAACATATTCTACATGGTGTCATTCTTCCTGCAAGTCTAGGACAAAATACTTCTTTCCATAATGTCAGTATTAAGACTGGAGACAAGATACAGTATGATACTAACACCGTGTCGTGACTCTAAGGTATATATGTGTAAGACCAAAATATAGTTCCTAACACCGCCTTGGATTTATTTTCTTTCAATAGGATCTATCTGAACTTTGTAAACTATGATGTTAGCTGTTTTGAATTAGCAACCCAAATTTAAATGAAGTAGTGTTAAACTACTTCTTTTCATGTTGAACTCTGTGGACATGTTATGCCATGGGTGTCATTTTGTTTAGTATCTCAGGTATTAAAGATTCCCAGGGAAATGAAGATGTGCAGTGAAGTTTTAGTTCCATGGTCACCATAAACCAAGGCAATATGACGCTGTAAACAACAGGAGCTCTACTCCCCATGCCTATTTCTCTCTTTAGTTCAGCAAAATTAGTTTTGCAGCTGCAGTGTGAACCACATATCTGACCCAGATCATACTAACCCAGGAAAAAAAGGTTCCACTCACGATAGTCACTAGTACTAGATGACAAACTGCTGCTTTTAACAGAAGGCAAGTGTAAGTATGCCAAGCCCATCAAGTGCAGTTAGTGTACCCACACTGCTAATTAAGATATGCTTTTTACAGTGTGGACTCTGCCATGCAGGTCATCATTACAGCTGTAATATCTGTCAGTATCTAATTTGTTTCATTGCACTGTACAGTCACAGTAAGTAATGCAGATTGACTGGGACTTTTCACTTTTCTTCACTCCTCCTATCCCAGAAAATTTCTATGAATACTTTTTTTAGTACCAGGACAATTAAAACAAAGATTCTGAAAGGCTCTTCAGATTTTTTTTCTCCTCCAATGCCATTGGATATTTTGTAAAAATGCACACAAATCAATGAATTGTGCAGGTTTACACTTTTTTTTGACAGTAAAGTGAATTCAATAATAGTTTTGACTAATCAATGGAATTGAACGTTAGATGTCATACATGATTTCTTTGCAAACAAAAAAAAAAAAGCTGCCAGCCAACTGTGGAGTAATTTTTCATTACTAAAAATTTTCTTGCTAATTCAGACTCCAACTGTCCGATATATTAGGATGCCATTAAATGTCAACATGAACCTCTTATGTGATTTGCATCTCTTATGTGATTTTGTCTGGCATGAAATTAAAATAGAAACTGTCCATACTAAGCCAAATACAAAAGGGGGATTTCTTATTCCCAAAAATGTGGTGACAAATTCTTTTCTCACTATCGATCAAGTATAAAACCTCGGAATTAGTAGGTTACATTCTAAAATCTACCATTAAAGGATTTTATCCTGTGTAGATGAAAACAAAAGTAAGCCCACCTTAAGGTACAGGAAGAATTCTCTATTATCAAACCATCAGAGATGTCCTCACCTACAATGCCAAACTGAGATTATCTGTAGAGTTAGGTAGCTGGGTTTGTGATGCCAGAGAAGACCAGGTGAAGATTCACCTGCATGAGGAAAACATGGAATACGTCATCAGTTATCTACATAAGAGTGGAGTGAATTTGGGGTTACTGTGGATACCAACAATAGAGCGAAGGGTAGAAGCCAGCTAGAAAAGATTTGAATGAGACTCTCTATCATAGCATTCTTCAAGATTATACAAGATGATCCATAGGACTAGGCATGAGGACATGAGCGTGTTTAGCTCATAAAATATCACAGCTTGCAAAATAAAAGATATAGTAGGATTTTGAGACAATTCTGCAATAGAAAAGAAATTTTCTAGAAAATAGAAAACACCATAAGCTTAGGTTCTCATCTATGTCAAAGAGGATACATAGGCAAAACAATACTGGACAGGTTATAGAAGACCCAGCGTGGACTGTCAAATATGATGCTATAGATACCATCCTTTGCTAAAGAAGCCTCTGAGCTTCCAAATACCAAAAGCTGGGAGAGGGACTGCTTTGGCCTTATATTTTTTCTTTACATATCCACTAGTTGTCACAACCAGAGACAGATTTCTGACCTAGAAAGACTTCTCACTTCACCAAGACAAAAATCTTTATGTTTCACTACATTTTTTTTCCGTACTGTTTTTGACAGAAACTCATTTGACCATCAGAGAATTAAATTAATCTTGGACTCAAAGTCATACATTTTTAGTGCTTGGTTTGTTCAACAGGATGTATAATCAAAGTGGTTGTATTAGGAATACCTTGCTATTTTGTCAAGGATCCAGCATGGTAATAAGAGAGAAACTAATAGTTACTTATGTAAATACAATGCAGATGGTTCCCTATTGATGAACAACATCTTTCAGAGAATAATGAGTTTGTCTGGTGCCAATTAATGTTCAGCACATGCTGTTCCCTATTTCATGTACTCCAGAGGGAACTGAATGAAAGTTATCTTATGGTAGGTGATTATTGTATGGGCACAAAAACCATTCACATGGTATACATATGGACCACATATAGTGCTTTGTGAAACCTGTTCTTGATTCTGGCATACATATATATGAAACCAAGTCCACTGTCTGGGCATTGTGGAGAGACCAATAGTAAAATAATTTTCTCTATTAAAATCAGAATAATTTGTCATATTACATGTGGGTGGTTTTGGTTTGTTTGTTTTTTGAGAATATTGCAAAAACCTATCTTATGCATCTCCCAGTGGAATTAAAAAGCAAACATGGACCCCTATATAAACTGGAAGCTGATATCTAATACCCTATGAAAAACCTCACTGATTAAACTTCTTTAAAGCTCATTAATTTTATTATGATAAACACTGAGTGTTAAGTTCTCAAAACAAACTTATGTAACTAAACGCAACCAAGCAGAGCTGGAAGAGATCTGCAAAAAGCACTTTCTCTATTCCCCCATTTAAAGGACCATCTCTGTCATTGGCAAATATAGACAAGATGTTATGGAGATGTGTTAATTCAGGACAAAAATAAGGTATTTAAGGTAACCTTGACTCTGAATTTCCCTTTTCTAAATTTGTTTTAATATTAATCTATGTTCAAGTTACTTCTCTATTTTGTTTTAATTGTAAAATTTACAACATCTTTGATTAGATATTTTTAATCATGATCCTATTTACACAAAAATTATGGTAGCATATATAAAGTGCATTGGACAAGGCTGAGAAAATTCAGGCTATTCATTCACATAGCCCTTATTTTGGGTAAAATCTTTCTTCAAAATACATTTTTCTGTTCAGGTTCCACATAAATAAGTAGTATGTGCCCCTTAAAGTCATCTTATCCTAAAAGAAAAAAAATCAAGTTGCAAGTGGCAGCATTAGTGTGTTTTAAAATATTGCTTCTGAGAAGTGCTGTTAATTAAACTGAGTATTCCAGGCTCTGATACTGAACTCTGACCTGCTTCAGGTTCTACAGCTGGTAACCTAGGCCAGGGTAACCTAACCTAGAAGGTAGCTTAGGATGTATCAACAGAAGTGGTTTAGTTCATGCAAGGAGTGCACTTCTGAAGGAAATCTTCCCATCACCTGGGCATTTATCACATACCAGAGCTGTCTGTCTCTGGGAGCTTGATCTGGAATCTTCTGGATGGCATTAAGCTAGAACATGTGATCCAGGATTGTACTGAATGCCCTCTACTCACCAGTGGGCATTCAGTCCAATGGAGCAGACTAGAGTGAGCCTGAAGTTAAAAAAAGCATGAAATGTATAATTGTAACAATAGTTCCCCACCACCGTTTCATTCTGCATATCTGCTCTTACTGGTCTCCACTACTTGTTAATATAGACATAGGGTTAGTCTCCACTTTGTATAAAGTCGTTGTAAATTCATCAAATTGAAATGTCCTTTCTTGAGAATGCACATTCTCTTCTACTTTCTGAGCAAATGGCATTCATAATCTTTTAAAGTAAAAGTTTTCAAAACATAGTATTTGATCATCTGTGGCTTGATAGAAAAGTTTGTTCATAAAGTTTGTTTAAAACTAACAAGTGTTAAAGTGAGGTTTCCATCTAGATATAAATTTGCCATATTCACTTTATGGGAGTTCAAAAGTCAAATTGACATTAAGATTACAAAAAATGAATTCCTCTTCAACATCAAAATGAATAAAAACCTTCAGAGCTGGAAATAGCAGGATGCAACCTCACTTACTTCAGAAGACTCACAGTCAAATAGCAAGCAAGATCTAGACATGTATACTGAGTAATAGGGTCTAACCTATTCTAGAGAATGAAGTTTGCCACTGTCTTCCCTATGACTATGACTCCAAATATCATCCTTATTTAAACAAATAAATATGGTTTTAAAGAATAGGCATTCCTGTCCTGTTCCCCATGCCTGCTGAATAAAAGTGACTTTCACTAGAAAATTCCCAACTACTCCATTAACTTACAAGAAAAATCAGCCTACTTTCACTACAGGCTTCAAGTACCAGCTTTGCGTCTGGCATTCAATTCACTGTGGATCAATGGGGAAAAAAAAGCAGGCTTTGCAGACTGAATTGTAATCTAAGTTAGAGAGTAATTGTTGTCTTCCAAGAACGGTGCTGTGTTGTGTTATTTCCTAAGGAGGCAGTAATTGCAGGTTCTGATGGTCAATTTCCTTCCTGCATATTTAACGTGTGTTAGCTCAACTTATAGAAACAGTCAGGTAAATAACTAGTCCAAGGGCAAAAACAACAAAATGAGAAAGCAAGCAAATAAAGCACTGTCAATGTCATGAATTGCTTGTTTCATCATTCTTCAGTTTAGTGCAATGCTGAAGTGTTGGACAAAGAAAGGCAAAGCAAATTCTTCCCAAACACTGCCTTTGAGATTTATTGGGTTTGGTTTTCTTTTAGTACTGCTAATATGTCATCCATAAGCAGCATAACATTTTTTACACTTCCATTCTACAACTTGTGTGCTTGTTGTCCGCTTTCCTTAAGAACTGGGAGACTGCTAACCAACAGCACACCCAGAGCTTCATTCAGGCAATTTCCAACACATGCTGTCTGGAGCACACCACCTGCTGCCACTTCTGCTTCTACTAATCCTGTAAACACTACCTTTGGTGCCAAAAATAAGACTGAACAAAAGATAACAGAAAACATGGGGCAAGAAAGGGATGTCTATACTTGATGTTCTCCGATCTTAGTTTTGTCTTCACTGTTGTCATCATCATCTCTGCTCTGTTTCCATCAGCCCTCATTTTCAGCTTACAAGTTTCTGTGAGCTACAGCCTCTTTTTTAAGGGGCTTATTACAGTAGACAAACCCAAACATATACACTTGCTGCCTATAAATGTCAGTAAAAATCAAAGCACAGACAGCAGACTAACTGACAGCTGATCTATTGGAGAAGGGCAGACAGGAAGAGAAAGGGCAGAGAGGAAATTAGGAAGGCAAAAGCCCAGCTAGAACTAATCTGGCCACTGTTGTAAGAGATAATTTAAAAAAGTTTTAACAAGTACATTAGCAGCAATAAGGGAGCCAAGGAGGACCTCCATCCCTTGTTGGATGCAGGGGGAAACATGGTCACCAGGGATGAGGAAAAGGCTGAGGTACTTAATGCCTTCTTTGCCTCAGTCTTTAATAGCAAGACCAGTTCTCCCCTGGGTATCCACCCCCAGGAGCTGGAAGACGGGGACGAGGAGCAGGATAAATGCCCCATAATCCAGGAGGAAGCAGTTAACGACTTGCTATGCCACCTGGACACTCATAAGTCTATGGGGCCAGATTCGATCCACCTGAGAGTGCTGAAGGAGCTGTCGGAGGAGCTTGCCAAGGCACTCTCCATCATTTATCAGAAGTCTTGGTTAACGTGACAGGTCCCAGATGACTGGAGGCTGGCCAAAATGACGCCCATCTACAAGAAGGGCTGGAAGGAGGATCCGTGGAACTACAGGCCTGTCAGTCTAACCTTGGTGCCGGGGAAGATTATGGAGATGTTCATCTTGGGTATGCTCAATGACCACATTCATGACAACCAGGGGCTCAGGCCCAGGCAGGATGGGTTCATGAAAGGCAGGTCTTGTTTGTCCAACCTGATCTCCTTTGTCACAAGGTGACCTGCCTAGTGGATGAGGGAAAGGCTGTGGATGTTATGTACCTGGAATTTAGTAAAGCCTTTGACACTGTCTCCCANTCAGTTTTTGGCCCTTCACTCCAAGAAGGACATTGAGGTGTTGGAGTGTGTCCAGAGAAGGGCAACAAAGCTGGTGAAGGGTCTGGAGAGTAAGTCATATAAGGAGCAGCTGAGGGAACTAGGACTGTTCAGTTTGGAGAAGAGGAGGCTGAGGGGGAGACCTTATCACTCTCTACAACTTCCTGAAAGGAGGTTGTAGTGAGGAGAGTGTTGGTCTCTTTGCCCAAGCAACCAGCGATAGGATGAGAGGTAATGGCCTCAATTTTGGCCAGGGGAGGTTTAGATTGGATATTAGGAAACATTTCCTTACTGAAAGAGTGGTGATGTATTGGAATAGGCTGCCCAGGGAGGTGGGGGAGTCACCATCCCTGGAGGTGTTCAAAAAACGTGTAGATGTGGCACTTTGGGACATGGTTTAGTAGTCATGGTGATGTCGGGTTGACTGTTGGACTAGATGATCTCAGAGGTCTTTTCCAACCTTAGTGATTCTATGATTCTATGATTCTGTGAAAAAGACCTGCACATCAGATTTGTCATCTTTCTCCATTTACACCCCTAAGGAGATTGATTATACTGCCTGAAATGAGCACTTTTCCTTACTTTATTGGTTTATTTACCTGCTTAACAAATGGCTAAATATATGTAAATCATTGGACTAAGTAAAACAACCACTCTGCAAAAGAAGAATGGTTCTGTATATATAGTTTTAATTGTTTCTAGTTATTTTGTAGTAATTATATAATGAAGGTGTTGATAAATTTGCTGTATGATTCATGAGCATGTTGGGCAATAGGTCACCTTCCAGGGGACCCTTTGATGAACATTTCCTGGTTCACCATCTTGAAGAAATCATTTTGTGCCTTCTGCACTTCCATAGATAGCACTGCTGCACAAATTTTATTGTCAGCTTCCCTATCCCCAAGGTGATTGCCCCATTTGGCCAGGCAACAGGACACCCTTGCAGGCCAGGAACCAGAACTAAGCTATTTCCTACTTTGGGAATCTCCCCAGAACTCCAGTGTCTTACCGGAACTTTTTATGGAGCAAATATAGAAAGTTCATATTTTTAGCTTATTTTATTTTGCCCTGGTCCTCACATTGAAAGACTGTAACTTCCGACTTTCAGGTCAGCACTAACTAACAGTGTCAAAGTTGAGGTGAAATTTGTTGCTTTTCCCTCATTGGTGTGTCTACAGTAATACCTTTCAGAAGAATAGAAAGTTTCCTTTTCACTTGGTTTTGCTGACACAAGATTCTCTCATCACTAATTTTTTTTAAGGCTAAAAGTTTCTCTTTGCCACACCACACATGGAAGAACAAGCTAGTCCTCTTGACTCACTGTGGTGAGACATGCTTTGCGCAGAAAAAAAAGTAACATAGGGCCCAGTACATAAAGGCTTTGTCCAGCTGAGGTCTCCGGGGCTGTACTTAAACTCCTCTTATTTGAGCTGTTGGGAGGACCACATAGATGCCCATTCACAAAGAGATCTATTTAATAGCAGCAGAAGTGACCGTAGGCTCTGTGGCTATATGCTAGCAAACAGCCCATAGCACACAAACATCCACACCAGTTAAATATCAGCACACTCCCTAGCACAGTTTTGGCTCATATAAACTACTGCTTTTTCAGATTATATTTGAGCATTGTTTGTATGTGCTGTACATGTCAGAGACTATTCCTAAAGATGTGTGACCACTGTGTTTGGGAAGGGGGAAAGTTTTGGCATGTGAGACAGGACATAACCTCAGAGCCAAAAAAAAATCCCTAACCTGCTTCATTTAGGAATAGTCAACAGGTCAACTTAATCAGATTTAAAACAGCCTGTTGGGCTGTTGATCTGTAAGTTATCCAAGATCCTTATCCCAAGAGGTGGAGAAGCTCCTTGGAAAATTCAGCTGTGCCAACCCCACAGATTATCCCTTCTAGAAGGTGGAGCTGTGGAGAACCAGAATGGACAGACACTCCCAAGACACAAGCTGGTGCTGGAGGACACAGGAGAAGAGTTTCTGTTGGTGTAGTCAAGAGGAAATCTGGGTCAGATCAAGAGTTCACGTCTTCTGTACACAGAATTATCCTGAACTAGACACCTCATGACACTTAGTGTCATGGAACAAAGAGAGCACAGTCTGGCACTGTGGGTTTAGTAGGTGACAGTGAGGCTCCAACAGCGATATTTTATAAGAAACAGAAATTGGCCCCAAGAGGTGAAGGTCTATATCAACAGTTTTTATTTACTGACAGTTAGGTAGGATGGTCCATTTCTCAGTATAACAGAACCAAACTCAGTTAACTTCTACATTACTGATATAAGACAGTAGCTGGAAAATTTTTAGTCCCTGGTTATTTTTGTTGCAATTCATACAAGATATTTACAATGTCTTGATAATAAAATGAAGAAAATTTCAGTCCATGCTGCTGTTATGAGCTATATGTCTCTGTCAGCTGCACATCCTTTATATGCAGTTGGACCGACTGTCACCTGCAGAGACATTAACTTTCCAATTTAAAACTCCATTCATCTATAAGCATTTAAACTCTATGAGTAGATTTTTTTAATCAAAAACAGTGCAACATGAAACAGTGTGAACATTTTAATAAAAAAGATGTAATTGCTTTTCTCTGTTACTTGGGTGGGTTTCCAGCTGAGACACTGAAAATATGAAAACCCTCTTGTTGGATCTATTGTTGGATCTTACTTTATTCCCCTGCAGGTTTGGGCATATAGATTGATTACACTGCTTAGCAGCTTGCCTAGTTAAAAATAACCTAGTATTTCCCTTAGAGACATCTCCTTAGAAAATCTTCACACAATACAGTAATCTTCAGTATTTGTTCAGTGTCAGTTCATTTGCAGTCTATGAACAACAGCAACAAAAATCCAAAAGTGCAATGATCTTGAGCACATGAATCAGGCACATCAAAATGCAATTACATGTAGAAGACTACATGAAGTGCCCCTTACTCTTGTTTCTCCTTGTGGATCCAAAGGATATTCATGCTGCTTTGCCTCTGCTCCAGTTGTCAGGAAATAGACTGGGGAACTCTATGAAGACAATTAGTACAAGAGACAGAAAAAGTATCTTTACAGCTGCATACTATTGATTTTTTAACTCATAGTAATTATTCCACCATTTTCTAGCCATATAGATCTAATCATTGTCACATTTATTAGCGATTTACACAGTGTGGTCACAATAATAAATATGAAGAAGAGCATTCTTCAGTGTTCAGCAATTGCAGTGCATGATACTAAATATATGCTTGTGTAAGTAGGATACTAAATATTCTTGTGTAAATTCTGTCTTGGAGCTTTTCTACAGTTGACCATCTTGCTTCTGAAGTATTCTATAATGACAAACATACAGAAAGGTAAGACTGCAAAATTGTACATAGCCAGGTTTGAATTTTGAGCAGAACATAGTGAAAAGTAATGGAGTCACTTTGCTACACTCCATGACTTGCAATTCTGGAACATAACTTTCCAAAAATATGATTTATTTATTGGCAAAGATACATCTAGTTTCACAACAAAAAATGTTAACTGTTAATGCAAGCAAATTATATTGACATTTCCTTTAGAAATATGATTTATATGTTCATTTGGATGACAATTTTAAGGGAGACACCCTTCCAAATTTCTGCAAGGCTGGAATTCTAAAGTGCTTATGAACATCCAGAGGCTTCTAAGATAAAATGTGCTTTGCATTTCCTGCACATAATTAGAAACATGATAAAGCATAAGTGACAGAGTGTAGCTGGTACAGAGCATGTGTCTCCAAAAAGAACTTACTGGATCATACATAGCAGATTGCCCCCTCCTTTAATAAGAAAAGTATTTACTTGCATTCAAAAAATTTTCTAGTTCATTCAAAAAATCAGTGATGTTTCTTTAGACCACCACTCTTACTTTAGGGTGATTATCAGAAACTTCCTTTTCTGGTAGCAAAACACTTCTTGTCTCCATTCTAAGTTTAATTGTAGCTGTTCTTAAAATCACATTTCCTTCACTTGCATTTCTTTTCTCTCCTTTGGTAATAATCTGCCAATGTTTTTATTCATACCAATCATGTATACTTGCAGTTTATTTTCCTAGGACCAGCTGTACTCATAGTGAAAGGGGTGAAACACAGAGTGAAAGGGGTCTACGTTCCCCAGCCATCATTCCTCTACACCACACCAGCTGGAATTACTTTTTTTGGATGCAAATGATAAGAGCATCAGGGGTGCTCTGATTTGGAGCCTACTTGATGCCAATTTTGGCTTCACCTCTCTGACAGAAAAACTTACAGCTTATACGTACAAGAATTTCACTTTCCTATGGATTTATTGTATTCACATGTTTCTCACAAGAATCCTGTGCTTTTGACTAGATACAGAGCTTTCGTCTGTGGTCATCTTCAGCTGGTAGGGCCCTATAAAAAGAATCTTTGCTACAAAAGGACAAAAGGTCTATATTCATTACCTGGTAGATGTAGTAACAATAACTTTGTCCCAGTCTGTTCCTACATATCACTGCTTTTCTTCCATGTGATATCTTGGTGATGATTTGTTTTGATGTTAGCTCCCAGCTTTTTGCCATGAACAGTTCCTGCTGCCATAAATCTGTGTTTCACTCATATCATTAATTATCTTGCAAGGATCTGGAGACCAACCTTTGACTTTCACCGCCAGCTCCCACCTGAAACTGAAGAGATGGTTTTCCAATTGCAGGTAAAAAACTGTTATTTTTATTTTTAAGCATAAATGTGAAGGAAATTTTATATGCTTGTCATATGTTTTAAAGTGCAAGGAAACAAAATCTAGAGCTAGACTGCATAGTTAATAAATCTCTTTTCTTTACAAAGCCCATGAACTTAAGACCCAGTATGAACTTTAATGGGAATAGTTACAGCTGCAACTTTAAAATTTAGCATGAAATCTTAGTATTATTAAAGTAGATGAGATTTTTTAAATGAGCAATTCAGGTGGAAGTAAGATTTTATGTTGACCCTCGCTTTAACCCTGAACATGCCTAAAGTCATGAACAGCATCCATATTTATCCACAATTTGTATTGTGTCCTTACTTAACATTATTGTGCTAGCTGTCACACAAATATCTGATGAGATCTTGTTCCTAAATATGTTATTTATGACAACAGGTACTGGATGAATAGGTTGGGCCAATGGCAGTGCCAAGAAACAAAGAAGGAGACAGTAAAAATCCAATTGTTAAGTAACAGAGACCAAATTAATGCAAAAAAGATGGGCCAACTGCTAAACGTCCCTGTGGTAGGCAACATTTAAAATTCATAGTGCAACATAGAAAATTATGTGTTTAAAACATACTTTCTCACCAATTTTTATTGCATTCAAGACTTGTCTCTTCTTCCCATTCTACTTCCCTCTCTGAAAAAGGTGTTTTTTCCAGTTTTTTTCTCTTGGTCACCCTACACAATTAGCCTCAGTTTCCAGGGGTGTCTTTATAAATTAATAAGTCTACTTAATATTTGAGAGGGGTCAAATTAAGGAAGGTGAATATATCTAACTGCTTCATGAAATGTGTGTGCATCTTAACAGCAAATAAATTTGATGGAATAGTATCAAGTACACTAGATGGCATTTCTCAACTGTTTACTGAAAGGACCATCTAACCACCTTGGAAATAAAAATCCACCAGCTATTTGGTATTGCAGTGTTGTCTGGAAGCTTGGGGAAGGGAGAGTGAAGACATTAAAAAGTAACATAACTTTGCATAATTGTTTCTTGTTGCAGAGTCTTTAATTCCAATAGGAAGTTGGTTGTGATTACTCTTGTGAGCAGTCACTAACCAATATGTGTCGCATGTGTGGCATTTTGAAAAGTTTTGTTCACTTTTTTGGTAGCATTTTTGGTAGTACCTTGCACAAACAGGCCATCTAGACCAGTAATACTTCTGTAGAGGGCAGGCACATCCCTTGTGCATTCTGAAAGCTGAGATGTTGGCAGCCCTCAGGTGTAGCTGCCAAGACAAATTGTGGCTTCAGTGTTCGGTAAACGGAGTCAAGTCAATCAAGATACTTAATGCAATGTTTCACATCTAGCTGTTCCAGGGGCAGATGTAGAAGAGTGTGAATAAGGCAGGGAGATGAAAGGGATGGTCGTCTACCTGAAAATTACCACTTCGTTCCTCATTAGTATGACTGCCTCATGAGTCTGAGAATCGTTAATACGTGCTGTCCAGAACTAAAACACCCTGTTTTTCACATCATGTCCTCCTCTTTGCAAGCAGAGATGCTGCAGAGATGCTATTGTTCTGCCTATGGAAAGAGCTCAGGATGTTTTTGTCTTTTGTAATATTTCAGAAGGTCTTATAATAACTTCACAGATCCAGTTATTGAGACATGACTAATTCACTCTAATTGTGACCACTGAATTAAAAATTTAAGTTAGGGCCAGACTAAAAACTTTTGTAACATTTACCCGATTCTCAAATCTATGCATATGTGAAAAGCCATGCTGCATTATGTGTGTAGACAACACATGTTGATAGATTCATTAAATTCAACCTATGTCTTTTTTTATGTGATCATGCAAATGCCAAATGAAACTATGTGTTGAACTGTGACTAGAACATTTATATAGCATTTTAATGACAGTGCCAAGGGCAGTACTTGTACCTCTCTGAGCCAAAGGGAGGTATACCTTCCTGCTTAAAACTACTATCTCTATACATCACAAGGATGAATTGTGGTTATTCTTCTCTGCCCACTAATAAACATAAGATGACAAGGCAATATACTGTATCAAGTACAAAGTAGCAATACAGCCATGATTCTTTAGTAGCACAGAAGGAAATACAAAGGCAAAGTTTCTTCAGGGACTTCAAAAGAGTGTGGATATCTCCAGACCACCATTGCTATACATGTCAGGGCAGCAAAACATTGAGTTCCCAGCAGGGCAAAGAGAGGATCAAGCACAAGATTTAGTTTGGGAGCTTGGTTCCTTTTATTGGATTATTTAAAAGGACTTTGAAATTTATTTATATAAATTTCTGTGTTCAATCAATGCAAATTCAAGTGTCTGGGTTCTTGAAGATTTGGCATGTGTTGTATATGCAGGCATATAAACTGGATATTAAAATTTTAACATCTGTTGCAT